>CAIGRB010117895.1:28869-74337 GCA_903798255.1 Fraxinus quadrangulata
ATACTCAGGTATCCTAACTTATGCCAGACTATGTCCTGGACCATCCATCATCAACCTCTCAACAATGAACGAAAGTAAATATCGGTATATGCCCTAACTTACTCAATTCTTGACTATGTCCTAACTTACTCAATTATTAACCTGTCATTAGCTGGACCATGTTGAGAGTTGGATAGAATTGCCTACCTTTCCTGCCCCATTAAGATTGTCAAGATTCTTGATTTAACTACTAGAGCGGCTCATAATTCCTTAGAGAAGAGAAAAAGGAGGAAAGAATAAAAAAAGCATTTTACTGTCAAGCTCTTTTGCACGATCCTTGGACTTGAGCGAAAATTGTTAGGTTTCTCTTTTCTCTCTCTCTCTCTTCACGCAAACACACACTGATTCAGTCCGATTTCACTCCCAGAGTCGGGCGTGATCTCTGATTCAAGAACCCTTCATTTTTACTTCGAATTTCCTGTGAGTTTCTTTCATTCTCAGCGACCCTTTTTATATGACTTCGCGTTGATTTGACTGTGAGTTTTGTTGAATTTGTGGGTTTTTGTTATTATCTCTTTTTTGGTCGAGATTTGGGGGAGTTTGTGATAGAAAAGAAATGGAAGTGCATTATTTACGAGAACTCAGATTGGTTTTAGTATCTTTTATCTCCTGAAAGGAGGGGAAAAGTAAGAAATAAGCGCACAAAATATTCAATCTTTACATATTATATGTTCTGTTTTGAATCGTTTACGGTCAGATGTTTGAAAATTAGAAGTGGGATTATTATTTTGGTGATTTAATTTTATCTAATGGATAAAGGGGTTGAAAATTTGCTTTCTGCAAGAAAGCTGTTGAAGGCTAGTGTGGAGAAATCAAAGGCATTGGGATTATCTTTAGTAAAAACTGGGCTCAGATTAGATGAGATTAGCCAAAGATTACCATCTTTGGAAGTCTCGGTCAGGCCAATAATGGCTCAAAGGGAGGCCCTTGGTACAGTTGGGGGTCATATAAATCGAGCTGTCGTCCCAGCGGCTGCAGTTCTTAAGGTTTTTTACGCCATTCATGGACTTGAGAAATCATTATCTGATCCTCAATCTGATCTCCCTGGGTATCTTGGGGTGCTTAAGCGACTTGTGGAGGCAACCAGGTTCCTGGGGGAGAATTGTGGGATGGCAATTCAATGGTTAGCCGATATTGTCGAGTACCTGGAGGATCATAAAGTGGCGGACAAGAAGTTTATTTCAGGTTTGAAGAAAGCACTGGAGTGTCTTCGGGAATTGGAGGTGGGGGAGGAGAAGGGTCACCTTGATGGGGGGCTTCTCGAGGTTGCTTTGGACAGGTTGGAGAATGAGTATAGGCGGCTTCTGACAGAAAACAGTGTTCCATTGCCAATGTCTTCACCAACAGCGCCAGGTGAGCAAGCGTGCATTGCCCCGTCCCCTTTACCGGTGGCTGTTATACAGAAGCTGCAGGCTATTCTTGGGAGATTGATTGCAAATAACAGGTTTGACAGGTGCCTTTCCATTTATGTTGAGGTTCGGAGTTCAAATGTTCGGGCAAGTTTGCAGGCACTTAATTTGGATTATCTTGAGATATCAGTCTCTGAATTCAATAATGTGGCTAGCATAGAAGGTTATATAGCTCAGTGGGGCAACCATTTGGAGTTTGCTGTGAAGCACTTGCTTGAGGCCGAGTACAAACTTTGTAATGACGTGTTTGAGAGAATGGGGTTGGATGTTTGGAAGAGCTGTTTTGCTGATATAGCTGCCCAGGCAGGTATTCTTGCATTCTTACAATTTGGGAAAACTGTAACCGAAAGTAAAAAGGATCCTATCAAGCTATTGAAGCTGTTGGATATCTTCGCAGCCTTAAGTAAGCTAAGATTGGATTTCAACCGGCTCTTTGGCGGAGCAGCCTGTGCTGAGATCCAAAATTGGACGAGAGATCTCATCAAGAGGTTGGTTCAAGGGGCTTGTGAAATTTTTTGGGAGCTTTCAGTTCAAGTTGAATTGCAAAGGCATACTCCACCTCCCCCAGATGGTAGTATTCCAAGAGTGGTGACTTTTATTACTGATTACTGTAATAAGTTGCTTGGGGATGACTACAAGCCAATCCTTGCTCAAGTTCTGGTTATTGAAAGAAGTTGGAAGCACGAAAAATTCCAAGAAGGAATCCTTATAAATGAACTTCTGAATTTAGTTAAATCCATTGAGCAGAATGTGGAGACATGGTCGAGGGCTTATGAAGATGCTGTTTTGTCCTATATATTCTTGATGAACACTCACTGGCATTTATATAAGCATCTGAAAGGCACGAAGATTGGAACCCTATTGGGCGACTCTTGGTTGAGAGAACACGAACAGTATAAGGACTACTATTCTTCTCTATACTTGAGAGAGAGCTGGGGTAAACTTCCTGCGCTTTTAAGTCGGGAAGGTCTGATTTTGTTCTCTGGAGGGCGTGCAACTGCTCGTGATCTTGTGAAAAAGAGATTAAAATCTTTTAATGAAGCTTTTGACAACATGCATATGAAGCAGTCCAACTGGGTTATTTTGGACAGAGATCCGCGGGAGAAAACGCGCAGGGTTATAATTCAGACTATTGTGCCTGTTTATCGTAGCTACATGCAAAATTACGGGCCTTTGGTTGAACAAGAGCCTAGTGCAAGCAAATATGCAAAGTATACAGCTCAGTCATTGGAGAAAATAATCAACTCTCTTTTTCAGCCGAAGCCAGTGAAACAAGGCAGTTTAAGAGTGAGGCAGTCAAGTGGGAAATTTAACGACGGCATTGCAGATCAGCATCAGACTTCTCCAACTGTGAAATGAACGCTTCCTAGAAATAACTAAATTTCGTGGTTAAAAGAAACACTTATAAAGTGCTTTCCCATATGATGATTTACTATCTTCTGTATATATTGGCTCTGGGAGGACCTGATAACCAACATATGTGTCCTTTCCAGATTAAAATACTAGAGTCAGCAAATTGGTTGGTTCTAAGCTTAGTTACCTAAATTTCTGGCAAACTGAACCGTCTCGACTTCCAAGGCTTTACCTAGGCGTTCTGTACTTGAAGCACCAACTTTATGAAGAGTCAATTCTTCTGCTGTTGATTCAGATCTGTAGAGGAAATTTACAGTCTATTCATTTTTCACATACTTCACTCTTTGATTCATTTTTAGGTAAGTAGCAGTATAAATTCCTGCGTCTTCTTATATGTATGTACAATTACTTTGGTACAAGTTGCATCAAGAGCTAGAGTAATCGTTCAATCATCTCTCTTCATGATTCGGGAGAGGACAAGATGTTATAAATTGTATGCTTGTAGTAGAAGTCTAAAACCATTACGAGCATCTTCAATACGAGCATCTTCAAGGAAATATTTATTTAGAAAGATCATATTATGTATTATAGAAAGCATCTTTTAAATTAGACATTCAAAATTTTTATACATTCCAACAAACTCTCTATTTTGGCTTCTCATTTTGCTTTTCTCACGAAACATTTATTGATTTTTCCTCACATTTTATTTAAATAACTTTTTATATGTCAAATGATCAATTAATTTAAATATAGTTTGAACAGTTTAAGAATTAGAATATTGAAAATATAATCAGTGTACATTAAGAACAAAGAGTGAGTTTAGCTCTCTAAATTTGGAGAGTTAAACCAACTCTCTGTTTTAAAAAGTTAAAATTGAGCTTATTTGAATTTATTTTTAAGCATTGACTCTTTGAAATAAAGATCATTTTGTATTTAGTGAGTTTATTGGAAATGTTATAAAAATTTAGAACTGGTGTCTCACTTGAACGATATGATAAAATATTTCATCATCTACTTTTACATTATATCTTATTCTACTCTTTGTTGTGATTGATAATGAGATGATGATCATTGTTATGGATCCTTTAGTTGTTTAATAGCTCGATAGATGTGTACGCACATCATTGGATCCTTTTTCGCATTCGAGAATCCCCTCCCTTTTTCCACTCTGTCCCAAAGAGTAACTAGTACATTTGTGTTCTCTTTGGTCGGGGTCGGGGTCGGGGTCGGGGTCGGGAGATGCTTTCCTTGATTTCTTTCTTATGGTTTCATCGGTTGATAAAAAGTTTCGAGTTGTGTTGTGGTTATAGAATGTGTGACATTGGAGTTGACACAAGTTTTCGTGTTGCTCAATGTTATATTCCATTAGTTGGTGATTGTGATTTCTTCATTTGCCAATACGGTTGATTTATTATTTTTATTTTTTTGTGTGTCACTTACTTTTGACTCATGTTTAAAAATTATTCACTTTTTATTTGTATATTTCGAGGAATTCACAGGTACTACCATATTATCCATCATACATTTTTAAATTATTTATGAACACTTTCTAAACATACTCTTAGAACTTGAAAAACTATTTCGATATTTAAATCGCCAATTTACAAATGATTGTAGAGGGAATTTTCAATTCTCCCTCGAACTGAAAGCATAATGAAATAGGAGGAGATGATGTTTTCGCTGAATTTTCTTTTTACCAAAAAAGAAAAATTTAATAAGATGTCACTGGTGTTGTCTTTATTTTATTAAGAAAATATGTAATTAAAAATGAAATTGAAAAAAAAGAAAAATAAAGATTGAGGTTCAAACATGGATAAAGTAGAAAGGAGAAGTTAAATGACTAAAGGGAAACTATAACTTTGTATAGTTTACTCAAGGGTGGGTTCAAGTGAATAAATATTTTGTTAGATACTGAGATTATATTTCTGTCATGTTTTATTCATTGAACTTTAAAATATCTTGAAATGATCATTAAATTTTAACACTTTACACCATATTCACTCATCATGTTTCATAAGTCATTGAAATATAAAATACTTATGAATAGTCACTGACTTTAATACGTTGCACACCTGTACTTCATCTTTCACACATGATATTTCATTAGTCACCAAACTTATATATCCATCACGCTTTAGACACTAAACTTTAAAATATTTCGAATGATCACTGAACTTTATAATATTTTTAAATAAAGTTGATTTTTTATGAAATTCGATCTAGATAAATAAAATAAATATCAAATAGATAATGAGAGTCTCAATCTAAGACTATAAAATATTAATATTGATCAAGAAAATATAATTTCTTTAATCATCAAAAGTTATGTTGAAGTGAATAGAAGAATGATAGCTTCATATTGATATAAATTTTAATTTTAATTATAATTTTCCTTTACTTCGAGAACATAAAATAGAATTTTTTTTTTTCCGATTAAGATCGTAGACCCAAATCAAGAAAATAAAAATTATATCTTAAACAAACAATGAAATTTTCAATTTAGAGTCAATAATATTTATGAAGATTAACAAAATATAATTTATAGAATTGTGATAAGGTAATTTAAGAGGAATGAATGCCGTCATCTTCGTGCATAGTATTTTATACTTCAACATTTTCAATTTTTGAACAGTTGAATTTAGTGAGTAAAGTTCAATGACCGTTTAGAAGCATTTTAAAATTCAGTGAGTAGGCATGACAATAAGTTTAGTGACTAATGAAACATGGTGGTTAGTGAAAAGCGCAACATGCTAAATTCCAGCGATCACTCGAAAAGTATTTTAAATGTTTGGTCACTAATAAAACATGGTGATTGAGTGATGAATTACAATGTGTTAAAAGTTCAATAGCCATTCAAAAGCATTTTAAAATTCAATGCATAAAGCGAGATAATGTTATAAGTTCAATGACTAATGAAACATTTGACTCGGGTTCAAGTAGTTCGATGATCGGGATATTTTTAGAATTAAATCGAATTGATTTTCATTACGAAGTGTAAAAATAGAATAATTGGTTTTCTGAGAAACAACAAGGAATCTGACTGTATCAAAACTGGATAGTTATGGTTTATTAATGTTCAATTGCATTCTAATTCGCTTGGAAATTAAATTTACACTATAAAGACAAAATATGATTTAGTAAAAATATTTGTTAAACTGAGCTTTATTTGTGGGTATTATTTTTAGTATATTTTGATAAAAATTAATAAAACATGTGGTTAACAAATTACGATTCTTGTCAAACATATGATTAAAATTTATTTTTGATCTTGAGTTGAACTAAAATTCAAAGTGGGACTGAATCAAGATCCAATTTTTTATTTGAACCTAACTGTCAATTCTTGATTATAAGATTTTAGTTGAAAAACCAGTTCAATAAATACCCAGCCAAGTTTTACTGTTAAAAAATTGAGAAACTTAACAAAGCGCCAGTTGTCCGTGGATATACCGCAATAGCATACCGCATTATCCACACACCAGCACCCCGCAAACTCCAACAGGCGGCCGAGTATAGCTTTGTGTACCCATTAATGGCGGCTTCTTAATCAACGTTAAACATGCAGCAGATTCTGCTACAAATCCCACCTTCGGTTGGAACTTTGCGAATCCTACCATCATCAACGACACTCATTTGTTGCACAGGAAAACCTGAATCGGTGCACAAGATGCGTCAAAGAAAATTGCCCAAAACGCCCCGCTTCCCTTCGAGGCTTAATCACAAGTCACTCACCTCCCGAATCGTTCAACTCACTCGCCGCCGCCAACTCACTCAGGTTGTGTTCTTTTTTATAATCTCATGGTGCAATAATAATGAGTTTATTATTTGCACAGGCGATGTATAATGAATGTGGGACTGTCAATTCCAATTTGAAACATTAGTTAAATGGTTGAATTTAAAAATTTGATGTAGTGTACGCTTGAAAGTATATCACAATTTGATTTGTTAAAATTCCATAGATTGATAATTTATAAAATGATAGTAATTTCATGGAGAGCTTAGAAGTCAAGGAATGAAGATCATTCTGTTTCTTTTGTTCAAATTCTGATTATTGCAGGACTGCTGCAGCATTATCTTTTCTTTAAAATACAATTCTTGATTGTACCCACCTTGTATATGAGCCTTAGTCTCTTGTTTTTTATCGATTTTTTTACTTACTTAAGAAAGAAAGATCGATTACCGGACTTGCATTTTCATGATCAATTGAATTCAACCTGAAATATACATGTAAATTCCTCCAAAAATTTATTATGCTGATTTGCTACCGACTAGGCAAGACAATATGGTCATTGATTAAAAACCTATCTTCGTGTTTAATTTGAACTTTCCGAGTGCATAGGGAAAGTAGGCTATTTACCCAGGTGGTTAATCAAATACTCCAGCCATGCCGGCTCTGAGACATCAAAAATACAGGCAGAAGAGACACTTAAAGTGGGAAAGTAGCAACATTTGTGGTCTAATGGAATGAAAAGATTTTCCATGATCAGTTTCTTCCAGTGGGTTTGCTTTGTGCTAGAGTTGTTTTCCTTTATTTTCTCTGTGTTTCTACATCCCAGTGTCTTGTTTTCTCTCTCTTATTTTTGTCCAACTAAAAAATATTTGGAGGATTGCAATAACCATTTCATTTCTACCTCAAGCATATATATTTGCTCATAGTTATAATAATTTCTGACATGCTTTATAGCTATATTGTTTGGTATTATCATTTCCATACTGATATTAAGTTCTTATAGTGATTGATTCATTTATGCATGGCCCAGGTTAACGTAAAAAAGTTGGCATATCCTTGGTTTGCATACTGACCATAAGTTTTTATAGTGATTGATACATTTATATATACCCCTGGTTAATGTAAAAAAATTAGCATATCCTTGGTTCAGAATTTTCAGGGTGCAATTTTTTTTTTTTATCAGAATAAGTTGTATATTATATCCAGCTCTCATTTAGATAACTTATCCTTTCCATTTAATTTTTCTAGATTTTTGAAGAAATTGAGATTGCAAAGAGTCATTATGGAACTCTGGGCACGATCGTGATGAATGCGGTGATGCAGGCTTGCATTCATTGCGGTGACATAGATTCAGCTTTAGAAGTGTTTGGTGAAATGTCAAAGCCAGAGGGCTGTGGGGTTGATAATATTACATATGGCACACTTCTGAAGGTAAAGCTCACTATTTAGCTTATATTTTGTAGTGATTGAATGTGTTAAGAATTAGATTGTGTCATCTTCCATGCTGAGAAACTACAGATTCTTATCGACGTCCGCAGGATTAATGTTGACCTTCAATTCTAAGGTTGCAAACTCGTTTTCTCATTATTTATTATGTCATTTTTTCTTCAGGAAAACAAGTAGCTTATTAAGAGTACTTTCGTGAATACTAGTTAGGAATTATTTCTTTTTATAGATCCAATATGTGATGAAGCTATTCCTCGAGTGTTGACATGTGAAAAGAAGCGTACTCAGTCAAACCACAGTCATTTAAAAGTTGCAGCTTACTTGATTGTTGAGGCCGAAGATATCTATACATTTGAGGTATGTGACTCCTCATAGATAATCAATCTAGTTCAGACAACATTGGACCTGTGAAATGTTGCTGAAAAGAAATGGACAACAAAAAGAATAATGTATATCACAGCGAGGGTAGTAGGAGTGACCTATTAAGCATCCTTACCTATTCCATAATTTGCCTTGCCAGCTAAGGCTAACAAAAGATGAGATGGATATTCGTAGGGGAGGCTTCAACAATCAGTTGATGGGCTGGACTGGACGGTGTCCTATCCTCTTTAAATGAAGATGAACTTGAAGTGAAGAATCCAAGAAAATTCAACAAAGCACTTTTTGGAAAATAACAAGGGAGATTTTCTTCTAAGAGAAACTCGTTTTCCATGGGATCAAATATGATGGACTAAATTACAGTTGGTTAAAGTTCATTATTTTATGGTCTTTGAAGGAGTGAGGCATAAATTGAATCAATTTATATCCAAGTTATGACATTGTCTGCAGAAGAATCTTGAAAGATTACGGAGTTGTTATTTCCCTCTTTAAAAAGTTAATTTTGATATATATTAAGTGCCTGAGATTGACCCTGCTTAAATAGGTGACTCCAAGTGCTTGCTAGCTATACAGAAGCACCCATCAAGATTGCACCATTTGAAGCTATACTTCCTGGAGCTGGATTTTGACTGTAGATACTATTATCTACACTAAGAATAAAAATACAATTAGTCAGAAGACTGTGATCTGGCCATAAGTGGGTTTTCTTGGACACCTAATGAAGCTTAGGTGTGATTTATATGTCAGTGTTTAGGGGAATTCTAACTGGAGATAATGATGGGAATGGAAATCTTTTGTTCTCCCACTTACTCCTGTCAAAGGACAGCATAAACGTCTTTGCTCAAATATTGTGCTCCGTTCGTGATTCTTTTGGCATGTAGTGGTCTTTATCATTGGAAGCTCCCTTAAGTGGTTGAAAACAAAAGAGATTTGCGAGATTTGACTGCTAGGAGACATTGCATTATTTATCAGGATGTGAATGAGTAGAAAATTACATAATTGTCTATAGCTGATAACCTAAGATGCATAAACCCAAGCATATAATTGAGAAAGCGAATATTTTTAAAGGGTTAATAGAAGGGAGAGTTCATATTCTGATTTATGGTGCACTTTTCTGATCCTGCTGATTTTGAGTTCAGACTTTAAAGTATATATAATGTATAGTGAAAGCAGGATCTGCCAAACCTTCTTGTTAGCATTGCTTGATAAATTGCTACTTGCTAGTACTGTTTTCTACTTAACTTTCATTTCTTTTTTCCTGTAAAGTGCAATGTTGGCAAGATATGTGATGAGATAATTTTAACATGTTTTAGCATAAATTTTGTCAAGGGTTTGGGTACTGCTGGGAGAATTGATGAAGCATTTCAAATGCTTGAATCTGTGGAGAAAGGTACTGCTGTTGGAAGTCCACAGTTATCTGTGCCAATGATTTGTGGTCTGTTGAATGCTCTAATTGAAGCAGGTGAGATTTTCCATTGGAAGAATTTCCTCTCCATTTGCATTAATCAGTTCAATATCAATAATTTCCACTACTATCTTATTTCTTCCTTCATGTCTTGACGAACTGTTCAATTACATTAATCGTGACATGTTTATTTTTCTTAGGGTAGACCACATTTTCAATTATTCTCTTTCTATATTTATATGAAGTTTTTTCTCCGTAGGTCTAGTCATTCATTTGCTTACTGACAATGTCTCTTTGTGAGGAATGATCTAGTGCAGGGGATCTGCGCCGTGCCAATGGTCTTCTAGCAAGATACAGGTACGTGTTTCATGAAGGTGGAAGTCCATCAATCTTGACGTACAACTTATTGATGAAGGTGATTTTCTGAACAGATGTTTACTTGGAATATGATTGATGATGTTATGATTTATCATCATTTGAATATTATGTGGGTTATGTACAATAGTTTGTTTTCCTGAAATCCAAAGCAGCAAATAAATTCTTTCATATATCTTATGATGTTTTTCCCTTGTCAGGGATATATAAGTGCTGGTTGTCCTCAGGAAGCATTAAGAACACATGATGAAATACTGCAACAAGGATTGAATCCCGATAGGCTCACGTACAATACATTAATCTTTGCATGTGTCAAGATGGAAAATTTGGACGCCGCAATGCTATTTTTTGAGCAAATGAAGGTCTCATAAACTATCTGAATGGCTATTAAGAACTTAAATAATGAATAATATGATATGAATTGAATGTTGAATGTTTATGTGTTATTGCAGGATAAAGCACAGAAAGTTGATGATGAAGATATTTTTCCTGATCTTGTTACCTACACTACATTGCTGCAGGTCAGTCCAATATGTCAATTTACTGTTTGAATCTTTTGTTTGAACCTAAGCAGAAAATCTGCACTTTCTTTATCAAAAAGTAGGAAAAAATGTGTTCTTTACCTCTATAACCAAAGTTACCATTACATAATTAGATATGCATCAAAGTTTTGTTTGGCTAATTTATATTTAACATTTTCTTAAGCAAATCATCAATTCATCCTCATTGGGTTTTTAGGCTTTACTAAAGAAGGATGATGGGGGTTAGGATGTCCCAACGATAAGATATATGGAGGGGAGCGTAAACCTGACCTCCAAAAATGCAACAAATGTTAAGAAAGTAATGTATGTTTAACATCAATGCATGTTGCTGGATTTTTAGGTTTACGTCTCCCTCGCCCTCTAACGTTTACAGAAGTTTCCGTAACTAGTCATTCATTATGCTATTTTTCTCCTGATAATTGCCAGATACTGTCAATCTTAATGCAAAGTTATCATGATTGTAGGGTTTTGGGCGTATCAATAATCTCCCTTCAATAAAGAAGATCTTGATAGAAATGAAAACACGCCCTAACTTTTATATCGATCGTGTTGCATACACTGTGATTGTTGATGCGTTTCTAAATTGTGGGTCAATTGAAGGTATGATTTTTCTAGAATTTAGTAGAAGTTCTATGATGAATAGTCATGAGACAGATCTGCCTTTTTATCAAAACAAATGGGATTTCTGGCTTATTGTCCATTAAACGCTGTAAATTTATTCACAAGGTATTGTCAAAAATTTGTTTGTGTCTGACATGGAAAATCCAGATAAAGTTATTGCGTTGTTGGACCTGAAGAATTTTGTATAAAATATTATTGTTCTCTGCACTGAGGTATTCCTTATTGCCCCAAGAAATCATGTTTATGAAGATCAAGTATATAATTTGCCTGGATTTGAAAATTTCTCTTCTTGATTGAGCTACTTCAATTACTGAAAAAACACTTTTCCCAGTATTTTATCTCATATTCTTTGGCTAACCTAGTGTTGAGCTTCTCTATTTCAACGAGATACCAGTTGGTGATTGTTCAAGAAAGAGGTTATGATTCACTTGATTGGTTCCAATTACAAAACTTCGTTATGCTGGAAAGTTATCTTAGTACTTGCAGTCTGGAAACTAGTTCAAATAGTTAGTTACATTTCAACCTGATATGTATGTAACTGTGATTGTTGTAAGGAGACCAGTTCCATTTACTTTGTGTCTCTTTGGGGGGTGATTGGGTGGGTTGTGGCTGGGAGCAGGGGGTATAACAATTGATTGATCAAGCAAGGTCATGATACTGTTTCATTAGCTGTGTCTTTTGTTATTAGTGGTCAGCTTATTTATGATATTCCAAAGCTTAACTTATTAGGATAGTATTACAAACTTGTAAACATATTGATTCCATCAATCCAAATGCTAAGGCATGTTATGTCATATTTTTGGATTTTAACATATATTTTGTCTGGTCAATAGGTTCTATATAATTTTCTTTTTTTGTGTGGTGGGTGGGTGGGTGGGGCTGGAGTGGAGGCTTTCTTCACATTTCTGGTTAAATTACTACAGAAAATTTCATTTTTGGATTTTAACATATATTTTGTCTGGTCAATAGGTTCTATATAATTTTCTTTTTTTGTGTGGTGGGTGGGTGGGTGGGGCTGGAGTGGAGGCTTTCTTCACATTTCTGGTTAAATTACTACAGAAAATATCTATCATTAAACATGTAAAATTCTGACATATGTCTCAGGAAACTGAACCTTAATTCGGCCTGCTAAAAGTATTCCTCACCAAATATTAAATTATTTATGGAACTCAGGGAAGAACAGGCTTCCAGTTTATATCTTGTGAAAACGTTTTGCTGATATATTTGCTTGTCTGAATTTTCATTCCAGTTTGATCCTGGCATCTGTAATACAGTCTAATTCACTAATCTGTTCTGTCTCTGCAATGTGCCTAGGTGCTCTGTGTGTTTTTGGAGAGATTATAAAACAAGCTGCAGGAAACCGTGGCTTGAGGCCAAAGCCTCACCTCTATCTGTCCTTGATGCGTGCATTTGCAGCTAGGGGTGACTACGAAATGGTTAAAAGGCTACGTGAACGTATGTGGTTAGACACAGTGGGAACAATTTACTCCACAATGCAAGTGGAGTCTGATCACCTTTTGATGGAAGCAGCTCTAAATGAAGGCCAGGTATCAAATTGACTTGAGAATGGTGCCAAGCGCTGGTTTATATCTCTGTACAATATTCTTCTAGAATTTTTTTGAAAACGAAATCTTTTTTTCTGAATTAATAATGACTCAAAGAATACTTCAGAAATTGTATATACCAGGCATCGGGAGAAGATTTCCTCACTCAAGAAATTAGAATAAGTAAAGTGGCCTGTTACTAGGATTTATGTGGACAGAATACAATAAACTTTGAACAAATTGAAGACATCAAAGAGGATTTACCTGTATCTTACGACTGACCTTTCATGGATTTCTAAACAAGAATCTCGGACCTTATATTCTTTTGGTAGAGGAGTACAAGAATTGCATGATGTATGAAGGGAGGCTGATTGTGTACAATCAGTGTTTTGGTTACTTGTGTTCTAATGGGACTACAATATTAAAAATAGAAAATTCCAGACGCGTTTGTCATGTCCCTCATTAGCTTGAAAGTTAATTTCATGATTGGACAAATTTATCACACTAATGTTTTCAAATAATCATTAAAGATATATCTTCTAAAGTTAATCAAGAAAAGATTCAAAGATAATAATTGATAGAGTTGCCATCTAGGACATCCTTTTAGTTTTATTAGGTTATTTAAGTGAATACACAGATCCCAATTCAGCAACTCGAACCCCCTAATGTATATTGGTCAAAACTTCATAGACGATGAATCTTTTTGTTGTTCTATTTTTCCATATAAAAGAAATAAGATTGAGATTTGGGTCATTGTTAATCATTTTGATAGAATATTGAATTTAATCTTTATCCTTCATCCTTTGAAAGTTTTGATTATCTGCCAAGTCACAGTTGCTTTTGAATAGGATTAAATTCCATGTATCAAACTATTGATACTACAGTCCATTTCAGTTTTCTTGGTAACCTTAGATACATTTACTCTTAGACAGGATCATTATGAACTGTGAATAGATAGGTGAGAAAAATTCAGGCAGTGAAAGTGAAAGTGAATTGAAGGCCGGCTTGTGAATACATGGGAGGATTTTGGGAATTTCAAAGCATTAATTGATTGTGAACCCTATGGAAGAGTAATAATGTTATTCTCACGAAAGATATACTTGTAAAAGTGAAGAAATAATAGCGATATTAAGTGCCCAGATTATTCAGAACTTGAATTCGCAAAAAAATAAATACAGTTTTCGATAAACTTTCTATAAACCATGGGTCAAATTGTCAAAGGAATGGAGCAAATTCTCACAAAGATTAGCCTGTAGCATTTCCTATGATGCCTCATCAACCAGAAGCATCAGAATTACCTTTAGACTTTAGCTAACTAATTGGCAGATGATGGCTGACTGGGAGAAAAGGAAAGGCCAACTAATTGGAGCTGATATGGTAGATAAATCGATGTTTATCCCTGATGATTCTTTCAAAAATGGCTTGTTAGAGGAAGATACCTTATGAGACCATCATTTCCTGTAAATTTTCTATGTATAGCATAATCCATTTAATAACTAGTCTACTCATTGTCTAGATCTTTTTGAGCCCAGAGAAAGCATATGAAAATGCTCTGAACTAGAAATATGAATGAAAGATAAATATTGTTCTGGGGTTTATTTGCAACTTGTGATTAGCATGGCCTTTTGAAGTTTTCAAGCTATTTGCCATTTTGTAATGCAAGAGTAAAAATTTATTAACCTAAAATTAAAATAATTAAGAACTAAGTCAGAAACTGGTCATTGGACCTTTTCCTTGATTTGCTCGAGATTGACTTCTTAAATATCAAGAAAATCCTAGACTGGTAATCTGTAATGCTACTTAAAACAAGTTGGGATTCAGAAAGCTTAGTAGATTTTAACCAAGTATCTGCTTGTTTGGCAGGTTGACTTGGCTTTACAGAATCTCAAGAAAATTGTTGGCAAATGGAAGGACATATCATGGACTAGTCGAGGAGGCATGGTATGTGCTGGTTTCATATATTCAGGAATGCAAACTTATAGTGATAAATTGAAAGTTCTGTTTAATAAATTGCTGTGTAATTTAGTTGAGTATAGTGCAATCACTAATTTTTCCTTAATTAATGAATATGTCTCTGATTCTTGACCTTTCTGTTACAGTTCCACATTTTCCACCTAATACCTTGTCACACCAATGACAATAGCTTCCCTTTAACTTCTATGTCATGCTTTGTTATATATATAATTTTTCTGAATAAGCTGTTGCATTCGTGTAATTAAATGGATATCTACGTATAATATATGGCACTAAAGTAACCAGGGCAATGCGCGAACCTGTTAAAATGCTGCTCCAACTTATTTCTCGGAGTTCTTCCTTGTTAATAAATATGTGGTTCTGTAATGATTTAGTCACAAAGCACTCTTTGTTACAGAGCGTTGTGAGAATTATTGGAGCCTTCTTTTAGGAATTAATGTATCTTTTATTCTTCTTCTACTCATTCTACTACTTCCCTTCATTGCTTTACTCTTAGACTCCTAGTGTATGGCTCTGTTGATGTAAGATTGGGTTCTTTCTTTCATTGAGTATGTTCCTTGAATATAATCCATGCATTAATTGCAGGTTGCAGTACGCCTTGAAGCGTTGCTAGGTTTGAACTCATCATTATTGAGCCCTCGCCTACTTTTTCAGGTATTTGATTTTTTTGTATCTTTCAAGCATGCAAGTCATAAGAATATTATAATGTTTCCAGATAGTTTAACATCCAGAATTGTAAGAGATATTTTTAAAATCTCACATGTCAATTCGTTTTCTCGAGTCCAATTTCTATTCTTTTCTGTCTATAATCTATTATAGGTATCCGCTAGTGATGCAATTGAGCACATCATGACACCATTTGATGAAGCTCGGCCACTGCAAGCTACCTTGCAACTGAAGCAAGTGGTAATGCGTTTCTTTAATGATCCAGTTGTGCCTATTATAGATGACTGGGGTGGCTGTGTGGGGATACTGCATCGAGAAGACTGTGATAAGGTACTTTATTCTAAGCTCTGTTGCTAAAAACTAACTTTTTTTTGGTTGTGGATATGGATACATATTTTTTCTCCCTAAATCTTTATACTGTGAGCTTACGATATGATGTTGTTGATTCTACTCTTTCCCTGCAACCTGTGGAAGCCCATAAACTATAAGTCTCTACGAATCAATTTTCGACATGATAATAGTAGGCAATTACCATGTGCTGCAGTTATTATTATCCAACATATTTTGTGCTTGTTTGGATTTGATTATAATCACATTATAATTTGAAAGCCAAAGGGAAACTTTAAACCACACATTTTGTAGGACTGACAACTACTACCCACTCATTCACCATTCATTTCTATCACATTATCATTTTAGCAACTTATAAACAAATCCAAACAAGCACTCTATAATTTACGTATTTTTTATGTTTTTACTTCAAAACAAATTTCTAATTTCTTTTCCAACTGTCATTATTGCAGAATTATGAACTTTTGATTGAAATTTAATGTGGTATAGTGATTTAATTCAGCCACTATTACATAGGGTTGCAGATGACAGTGGTGTGTTTTAAAGTCTGTGACTGATTATTATGATATTATGCTGTTAATAATTGTTGAAAAATATATGAATATAATTGTAGAAAAGCTGGAATTATATGCCACCAAAAGGTCAACTAGCAGAGCCTACGAAGAACATGTACAATAGCCTAGAGTATAAAATTAGGACCTGCTGATTGTTCTTTCCTTCTGTAAAATAGTTCCTATTTGATTGTATTTGTAGAGTGGCTGACAGGACATTTTCCTTTCTTGTAAATCCTAGAATAGGCTATAAAAGTTGTAATATTTCCTCGTCAAAATTAATTTTTACTCTAATTTGTGTCAATATATAAGTTCATTCCATTCTTAATAGCTTGAGCATTTAGACAAAATGATCATTCAATGTGGCATTGAAGTAGGCAAAGATTGTGGGTTTAGATTTAGCGCCTCCCATTTATAAAAATTTCAGTGTCGGGTATTTGAAGAAGATGAATGACTTACCTTTAAGGGAAGTGTTGAAGATATAAATACAAATAGATAGATTCATCTCGTCTTTAACACTTTTTAAGTTATTAGATAATGCAGTAATATTGTGTCAAGGTACCTAAAGATTGAGTTCAAGTCTAGTTGTCACCCATTTATTTCAATTTCCTTTTAGTAATAAGATTTTATATTCTTTCTATTTTCCTTTTCCTTCCATAGATTGGATAAGAATTGAATCTTGTATAAATAATCTTAGTTTGATGAATAATACAAGAAATTTGATCTAAATTTCAAGCATAATGTCAAAGCATGTAAAAGTTCCTGGGTTCAAGACCCGCCATCAAATTAAATGAAATGTGCACGTGTTAGATTTTGATGGGAAAAAATAAATCACATCTACATGTGAGGGTTTATGTTGAAGATAATATTTAATGGTATATAATTGGCCCTATCTAACATCTTATGATTTTAGATCTAATAGTTCAACATAGTATCAAAGTAACACACCTTCGCATGGGTGCTGACTCTATCAAACCCAAGCTCAGGTGACCCTTTTTGTTGTGCATGCAACACTTGTGCTGCGTGTGCAAGCATTGTCAGAGACAGGTTTTTGGCTTTCTACTTGTCAGCTGTTTGTGGATGTGTGCGAAGGGTCTTTGCTGTGCTCGAAGATTTTACACCCTCTTGTGTGTGCTGTCTATGTGTGGGCTTCAGTCTTTTGCTGCTGGTCTTCTGCTTTGCATATATCTCAAGTAACCCTGAACAGGTAGAGAGAGTAGGTTTTTACTACTTGGAGTTGCAATCAGAGTTGAGCAACGGTTTTCCAAGTAGTGGGCCATTCTATACATCACCATTCAAGTTGGGCATGTGTTATATCAATGCACAAACTTCAGGGGAGAGTTGGAATAGAAATGTTAGAATAGGAGATTATGGAAATATTTCTTTCTAACTAACATCCTAGTCTTGTTAGGAATTAATATTTTTTCTTTTAGTAATAGGAATTTATATTCTTTCCTTTTTCCTTTTCCTTTCATGATTAGAATTGAATTTTGTATTAATAACCTTTGAGTTTGATCAATAATACAAGAAATTCAATCGAAATTTCAGTTTGTGTAAAGAAGAGACATCATATTTTTGAAATGGATAACTAGAAGAGGAACACTGCTTAGTTTATTAATGAATAGTCAAGGAAAACCAAAAAAATGGAATCATATTAGATCTGAGAAATCTTAATTCTATACCTGGAGAATGCAGAACGAATTCAATCTAGTTAGAGAAGGAGCATATAATTCTTGTTTCTTAGTTGAAGTTGCAGGAGCATCTATGCATGGAAGCTAGTAATCACCAAGTAAACGGCAGTTATTAGAAAGGGGTGAAGAGATAACAATAGTAGATAAGATTGGGTGTCTGCTTCTTGGATTACAAGGCAAAGAAAGCTCAGAACAATGACTAAATGAAAGACTCAGAAAGAAATAAAGAGGAAGCTACATCAGGACATGCAAATCAACATATAAGTTTAGCTTAGCTAGGAAACCCTAGTCTCCAGATCAATCCCAGCAGCTCATCTTCAGCAATGAACCAATGACTGTATGTAGCTGATTCTCTTTCAAATTGTACTTGGGACCACTTAGTGACTTAAGCTGATGATGGTTGTCGTTTGGGAATTTTAAAGGCTTGATCAACATGGAAGCTATCCATGGCAGCCTCAAAAGGAGTCTTTTTGGTGGACATGTTGAATGAACCCTTGTTGACAAGTTCAACTGACAGTATGGTGCAACCCAGGTTTACATATGGTTCCATTAAGGCTCACAGCAAAGTTCCCAAGTCGTGAAGTTGGAGTTCTGGACTGTTGATATCACAGAGTTTAAAATATTGGAGTATATCTAGACTGCGGATAATAAACATGTTTAATTTACTTTCCAAGTGTTAATCTACAAGCTTTGGGGCATTGTGGAGAATGATATCATATTAAAAGTAGTTGAGATAATGGTGCAGGACCTCTTGAATTCAGAAATTCTGACCTAGTTAAGACCAAGAAAATTGAGATAATGTCCAAAAGTGCTTATTAGCTGCTTCTTTTGTCCAGGAAGTAAAGGGTGGTGGGTTCGCATTCATGGAAAAACCCGTGAACTTGGGTTATTTCTTCGAAAGACTTGTACCTCAAAATTTTATTGCTAGTTTTGAGTTCAGCCACATATCTTGTTCGGCTGAGTCATAATGTGAAGAGTGGAAATATCTTGTTTCGTTTCTTTTCTTTTCCACGTTGCACATTCCCACAGCAATGTTACTAATAATAGTTTTTTGAGTTTAGCCACAGAGTTGATGCTATGTTTTCTTTTCTTTCTACTATTATTTTCCTTCCCAATTTTTTTTTTCTTTTCATTTTTCATTGTACGGAAGCCATAACAATTTGCTAATGATGCTTTTGCAGCTAGACGCCCCACTTTCAATGCTTATGAGAAGTCCACCGCCTTGTGTTACGGCTTCGACATCCGTTGGTTGTGTCATTAACTTTATGTTAGAAAAGAAGTACAAAATGGTAATTGTTGTTAAATATGGCGATTTTCCCAGTATATCTTACGGCTCAAGTGTAAGGGCTGCAGGAATATTTACATATGATGGATTATGTAAGCTTGCCAACAAATACATTGAAGATAACAGACCAGCAGTTTCCAGGTTCAAATGCAAAACAAAAATTTGAGATTAGTTTATACCTGCTTTCATTTACCATATTGTCTTTTTTTGCTTGTTTCTATGATATAAATAGCATTGATATGGAGATTGACGCTAGTACAAGGAATGTGTTAATATTTAATAGTATACATACGTGCACGAATAAATAAATACGTGCACACTGTTGGAAATTGGTTTAGAAGATTGAAAATTTTGGTTAAATGTCAAAATCAAAAACTTTGAAAAAATAACTTTCATGTCAACTTCGACCAAATATTCGGACTTGATTCGATGGTCAAATTACAAAAGTAAATAGACAAACTTGTTATACTCGATGAGTAGATCGTTGTGATATATTTGGAATCTCAAAATCAATTTCGGATGAATGAGAAATTGTGGTCCAAAGTTTGGGAAGAAAATAGAAGAAGTTGTCTAAAAAATTGATTAAAGCTGTTGTTAGCTTATTGCTGGACTGTCGCTTGAGCAACGGGATTATCGTTCGAGCGACGGATCAGCGATAAGCTAGCGAAAAAGTCTCTATTTTTATAGCTCGAGCGAGGCGATGACGACAAGCTAACGACAGTGAATAGTGCGACATTTGGTAAGAGTAGTTGAGCTTGGGGCGCGACATGTTATTCACAACCCATCATTCTTTATATATAGGACCCATGTGGTTTGAAGTGCTTCTACCATAAGTTGAATCCGTTATATTTTGGGAGACAAGTTCTGTGAATCGTGAGTACCATTGCGGGGCAATTTGTCTTAAGGAAAGAGTGAAAATCACTTGCCTCAAATTGATCTTCTTCTTCATTTCTTGTTTTGGTTTTGTTTGTAGTTTTACATAGTACTTTTCCAACTATATATATAGTTTAGTCACGCTCATGCGGATTAAACTTTGTTTTGTTGATTACATAAACAACCATTTCTCGCTATACATACGGAACAACAATATTTATATTTGTATCGTTCTTAATCTTATTCTCTTTTTCTGAAAGCATATTCTCCTACTGTTGATTTGCTCAACTCTCCAAGCATCAAATCAAAGTAATTAATAAGTAAATTTATATTGGGGAGCCATTTTTTCCCTTAATTTTTCGATTTACTGAATGATTTCTACATTTTTTTGGTAGGGTGGGTTTGAGGGCGGTGAAGGGGAATTTTCTGCCGATGTTTGTGGTGATAGGATTGATAGCGATGTCAGCGGGTTTTAGATTATACACAGTATTGCACCAACTGGCGAGGGTTCCAAATATATTTGTGAAGAAGTCGAATATGGAGACTATACCGGAGGTGGTGGAGCCGGAGCATGTGGTGGAGCGAAAATTTTGAGGTGGTTTTGAGAGGGAATTTGACGTTTCCGACAATGATTTTTCGGTTCATTTCGCTGGAGGCCAATGATATGTTGTGGAAAATGATTTTCCTGGATTTTTTGGCGAAGAAGATGAAGTGGGGGTGGGAAATAAGGTTTTAAAAAATTGGGATTGTAGATGACACATATAAAATTTTTGGATTTAATTTGTAAGAAAAAAAGAAGAAGTTCGATTGCCAAAATAACAATTATTCATTTTTAATTTTGGCATTTTTTTATTGTTTTTAATAGCAAAACTGACGAATCTTGAAGGCAAGGGATTTTTCATTCAAAGGTTTCAAATAGAGAGATGATATATCGCAAGTGAAAACGTTTCTAAAAGATTTTTTTGCTATTAATCCTTTATAAAAGTATGAGCAAATTTGTATACTTGAAAAAAAAATTAGAATAGAAAGCAAAATAAGTAAATAAGTAGCAATCCCAGCATGACGAGATATAACAAATAGAAAAATTGGGGACACTACATTATAATTAACCGGAATTTTTTGGTTATGAACAATTTGATTTTATTAAAAATAATGAATTAATGGTGATGAACGCTGGTGACAGTTGCAAGAAATGATATCATTCAAAGAAATATGACAATTAAGAAATTTTGCATTAAGCATACCTTAAGCGCATAAATGGATAAATGGTACAAGTGTTCTTTTTTTTTTTTTTCTTTTTTTATTATTAAAATAGATATACTTAAGCTATATAAACGGATGAAACCATCAATAGGACTTTTTGTATACAAAATCGGGGTAACACCATGAATGAAACTTTATGGAACATTTGTACATATGGGCTATACTTTAGTAACCATTTGAGCCAATTTTCCTATTTGAAATTAAGGGATTGATATGTACCCCTTATTTACCAATGATTATGGTAAAAATCAAAATTTGTAGTATATTTTGATAAATATTTATGAAACGTGTCGTTAAAAAATTCATAAAAGTTATGAATTCTATGAAATATGTAATTAAAAATGAGTTTTAAAAAAGAGGACAAAAATTGAACATAAAATTGTATCTGTTCAAATTTAAAAATGCAATATTACATTCACAATTAGAACCCTACTACTTAAATACTTGAATCATGTTCACACGACTCAAGTCATTGAAGTGAATTTTATGTGGCTAAAGTTGAAAGGTAAAATTGTCAAAGATTAAACGTAGAGACTAAAATTCTCAAATTTAATGTGACTCTCACCTTTGATGTTAACATTAACATTGACAATCTTAACGTGAGACCTTAGATTAACAGAGGTTAGGGACTCATATGTTTACTTTTGAAGGTTGAGGGGTCAACACCATATTAATTGACCCGAGCCTAATTTTCCCGTACTTTAGAATACATTTCCACTTAAACCGCTGGATTCCACCCCTCTTTTTATCAATAACCTTTCCCTCTATTCTTCCCTGCTCCTCTACTCAGCTACCATCTTTTTCGGGGAATTTTTATAAAAGGCTTAGTCAAACTCATAAAAAAAAAAATTAGGCTTAACTTACTATAGAAAAGTTTTTGAAGCCTTTTTTAGGTTTAAATGTCCATATTATCCTTTTAAATATTGTTGAAATATCTCAAATGTCCTTACCATATAATGACCATAATACCCATTTTTCAAATCAAAATTATAACCGTTATTTTCATTTGTTCTTCCAAAAATTTCAAATTTCTTCTTATTCTTCTCCTTCTTTAATTTATCTGTAATATTCTATTTCTTCCTTTAAGTTTTTGAATGTATTTTTCAATCTCAAGTAATTTTAAAAAGTAGTATCCGTATAATTTTTAGCTACGGATTCATTATAGACATTTAAAACGACCGTAGTCGTTTTAAATAACTAATGTAATGTAAAACGACAACGATCGTTTAAAACGACTATAGAAACGATTGCTGTCAGTTTATATTACTGTGATTGATTATTTGCTAACATTCTAGAATGTTACTATTCTAATTATAGAAATGGACTCAACAATATGGATTTCTATATTTTATTTTGGTGATTTTGTTAATGATGATCAATGAAAATTGACATGGAAACAAAGTAGGAGTAATGAATGGTGGGAGGAGTTCCAATATCTTCAGATACTTCAAATCATGATTTATGTTGTGAAGTGCTAAATCTTTGCAAAGTTGATTCATCTTCGCATGAAATTGTGATGAGATTTCTTCTCCTTGGAAACGGACAATATACAGTTCCAATTAAAATATTATCACTGAAAATGGAAACACTGTTGTTTTCTCTACATATGAATCCGAGATGCTACACAATAATAGAGAAGAAGATCGTTTTACAAACGAGCACCTTGTAGCTTCAACTCTTACATCACATGTGATTTCCAAAGATGCAGATTTAGAAAATTGCCAAATTTTCAACACAAAAAAAGATCTTATGAGGGAAGTGCACATGCTTGCAATGAAGTATAACTTTGAACTTAAAGTGAAGAAATTAAATAGAGAAGTCTATACAATTGTTTGCACAGATGAAAATTGCAATTGACGTTTGCGAGCAACTAAATTAAAAAATTGTGATTACTTTCAAGTTTGCAAGTATGCAAGTGAACATACTTGCTTTGTGAGTATTCGTCGAAATGATCATAGACAGGCAAGATCGTGGGTTGTTAGAAGACATATAATGCCTAAGTTTCAAAATCCCAACACGGTATATAGACCTGTAGACATCATTAATGACATGCGTCGGGAATTCGGTGTCGACGTGAGTTATTAGAGGGCATGGAAGTCATGAGAATGTGCTTTGGAAGTTTTGAGAGGTTTCCCCGATGAAAGTTATGCTAAATTGGACTTATATTCTCATAACTTCGCTAGAACTAATCCTAGAACAACATTGTCTTTAGAGGTTGACGATGAGAATCACTTGAATGTTTTTAATGGAGCACGACGAATTGTATATAATAAAGTTCATTTTCCTATTTGTTTTGAACTATTACATTGAAACCACACACAATCTATAATGTTAGAAGTTTCATTTGCGCCTCATCTTGCATTATACGTTATTGTAAGCCACATAATTTGAAACTAAATACAGTATACTCAAAAATATTTTTAATAGAGCATGATGAATTGTATATAATGAAGTTCATCTTCTTATTCATTTTAAATTAATAGGTCGAAACCAAACACGATCTATAATGTTAGAAGTTTGATTCGCAACTTATCTTGCATTATAGTCGTTTCAAAAGATTATAGTAGTTTTTTTAAAGCGACTATAAACTATAGTCTTTTTAGACGACTTTAGTATTCGACAACCAATATTCAACATTATTATAAACTAAATCAACTTGAAAAATTTATCTACTAGTCACAACACAAAAAAAACCCAACATTCAACATCTATTATAAAATTATATTTTCAAATTGTAATATATACTTATAACTCACAGACATACAAATACATCAAAAGGTCCTACGGATCATAATCAAGGGCAAAAATATCGGCAGCCATCTTTCCCCTCCATCTATTCATATAGAAGCCATTAACTTGCTCTACCGGACCGTTGATGCTCAAGAATCTATATATATTTTACTACGTACATGCCACAATCATCCATAAGAATATAAACAATGGTAAACGAACTGTAATAACTAATTGAATATAAACAAGTGAATATGTAATTGTAATAAGAAACTTACGAAATGGCTTATTTAGTAGTTTTGGTATTCCTTTTTATAGCAAGAGTATCTGTCTCCAAATCAATGTAGATTTCCTTTAAGAGTAGCGAGTTAATGATACTGGTAGCCTTCAAGTCATCTTTGAGTTGATCATCCGTAATGCAACCCTTATCAGGATCATACACAAGAATTTTCGCTTTGATCTCAATTGCGAGCCAATGTTTATGAGTACATACCAAAAAATATACATGCGTACAATCATGCCATTTTATTCCATATGATGGCTTTGCACCAATAATATATTCCATTAGCTCTATCGACATTCTGAAACAATCCCATCGCTCATGTAAATTATACATAGTGAAGGTTAATTCGTTGTCAAATTGCACGTCCAGTATAAGTCGTGAACCACCAAATGTCTTGGGATATTTTGTTGCCCGAGCCCACAACAAATGCAATGCCATGTCAACATGCTTAAAGTTGAATACATAGTTATATACAAAGTAATTGAATAACATAAAGTAATGAGTTAACATACTTACATCATCTAGAAACCATCCCCCCTGGTTTCAACACATCGTTAAACCATTTTTTCGCTTCTTCTAAATTGATATGACCCAACTTATATGAAACACTAAAGAAAAAAATGCAAAATTGCAAAAGAATACAAGTGACAAATAAAATAGTACAAATTCAATGAATTGGTAAGGATTCTTACCCATCGCTTAAACTGGAGTGCCATTTGGAGAAATGCTTCTTCTTAATTGGGTCAACATCCCGAAAAAGATCAACATTCGCTTAAGTCTTTTGTCTCGCATTAGGGCATCAGTTTGTTGATAAGTCTTATCCAAATTTCTCTTCTTGCGAGTAAAAACTTTAGTGTACATCCCTATCCCTACATTAGTCCCCACATCAATGTCCACTACATCCTCAGTCTCCCTCTCAATGCTCCCTGCTACTTCTTCCATCAAAATCTCTCCCGTCTCAATCTCCTTCCTTGTCTCAGCCTCCCTCTCAATTCCTCATACCACTGTCTCCATCATAGTACCCCTACCTCAATCTCACTCTCAATGTTCCCTACAACAGCTTCCCTCCCAATCTTCCATGTCTTAGCCTCCTCATCAATTTCCCCTACCACTGTCTCCATTATAGCACCCCTGCCTCAATGTTCCTTGCAACAGTCTCCCTCACAATTTCCCTATCTCAGCCTCTTTCCTTGTCTCAATCTCCATTTCAATGCTTCTTGCAATCTCTTCATGGTTATCTCCCTCGGTCCCAAATGCTCCATCAGCCCCAAATGAATGGTTTGTGTCGAGATGTTGGTTCAATCTCATCCAATTCATTATAGTATCGACCTTCCTATTTATCTCTTCATATTTATCGAATAACCTCTCTACATGGTGCAACAATTATCTCAACATATCATCATGGTTGCAAGAAGCTCGAAGATTGCATGGTGGTCTTCGATTTGTAGGAAGAGAACGTTGATGTACACAAGCAGTCCCTGAACTTTGCACCTATAGGAATAAGAAAACATATATTTAGCACCAATTCGTCGTTTGAAAGATTATAAATTACCGTTAAAAATATACATACATCATCATCATCACATATATTCGAAGAGACTCTCTCCCTTTGCCTTTGCGGTGGATCTAGATCATCAACTAGTTCTGCATCACCAACATCTGGGTATTCTCCATCCTTGTAGAGATATACATCCAAGATTGGATCATTTTTTAAAGTTTCGTGAACGAATAAATTCACATATTGTTGTTCAGACTCATCGGGGAGAAGCTGTAAATGAGCAACAAACTTGGAGCTGAATAATTGACAAACAAAATCCTTTTAGAAATACTTGAGGTAACATGCAAAAATAATTACAATATAGAAGATATAACATGCAAAAATAATTACAATATAGAAGATATACTCACTTATGGTTCATTCAAGATTTTAGCAATATCATGAGAATCAAGAGTAAGTGTTGATTTTCAACGACACATTCTTGGCATCCCGTTGATACGTAACCTAGCAATATCATGAGAATTAGAAATGCATGTACCATAAACTTGAAACTTTTAGTTTCCCATGGATATGCATTGAATAGCTCCAAATCATCAACTATATCTAAAGTGCGAAGATCTATAGATGTATTTTTTTCTTTGAACCTCAACAAAGTCTCATTTATAAACACTAAACCCAACTTGTATTTATCATCCATTTATTTTATCTCTTTTCAAATGCCTCATTTAATTCTTTAGGCGTAACCTTGTTAGATGTTGCAAAATATTTATTTCTCAATCTACCATTTTCATTATGTCTGGCTCTCATACCTTTCTTCATTCGCAGGGCTTAATCTAGTGACGAGCATAAACTAGTATAGGGAGAAATGAATAACTTTTTTCAAGCCTAAACAAAACCACAATTCATCCCCATTGACAAAGACAACACTTCGTAATAATAGGTTGTGAATTAATCGAGCAGATATTTTCATGTTCATGATGTCATATAGTTTACCAAAGATGACTTCAAGAACATCTCCTTGTGGGTATCATCTAATGCTTCATATACTTTTTCCACATTCGACACGTTAGAAGGTGTTGTAACCTTCGCATCACAGCGATCACCAATGTTGTATATGTACTCCATCCTGCAAATAACACGAAATTAGTAACTCAATTGAAGTACGTAAATCTAATGAACTTAATGAAGTTTTGCCTAAATTTTTTTTCCTTTGCAATTTATTAAGCAAAACTGACATTGCTTTAAGAGAATTTATTTTGAACTCTACAGTTAAAAAGCTTCAAATATTCTATAAATCAAGTAATGTACTATATACTCTGCACATTCAAATCCAAAATTCTTCTTCCATTTAGTTCACAGTCAAAATTCTTACTTTATCCATAATTCATATATTCCTAAAATGTTGTCATTTTGGTTTTCAAATAGTATAGTAATTTTAGTCCTTTTATTACTTCATTATCGATATAGTGTTAACCTCCAGATGCACTATGACTAGTAACTACACTTATAACGTAAATTCAAACTAATAAGCTCCGATATCACTCTTGGAACTTAAAGTAGTCTTCTATCTTTTTAACATCGACAAATCCAATCCCCACAAAACATAAAACGGTTAAAAGCATCAAAAGTCACAGATGTTCATAGTTGAATTCAAATTCTTATTCACCTCGAGAAGATGAGATCATAAATTTAAAACCAAACCCTCTTGAAATATCAGAACAATATCACAAAATTTAAGCCGATGTTTAATTTCAAGATGACAAAATTTACATCAATATCACATTGTTGTTGACAGATTGAGTGCATTCTTTTTCTCATTTCAGAGGCATAATTCTTCAATTGTGAGTCATAATTTTATCTTTAATACAGTTTGACATATCCTCAAGATTCATGCTATGCCTTCCATTAAATAATAGAAGAAATTACTCCTCCAAGTTCAATGACCCAAAGGTTCTTTCTTTTCCAACTAAATATTTGTTTATTTTATTCATTTTCCCATTATGTGTGAAGATACATAGACATAGTTAGAGCATAATCAAGAATGGAAGGAAGATTTGAATAAAGTTTCCTTTATGCATATACATGATATTACAAGGAAGGTGCCTTTGTTTTTGGCATTTCTCAATGGGCAACAAAAGTCACAAATACAAAAATAAAGCAACAGTAAACTTGGAATCTCGACTCCACGAATATATCCATTATTGTGCACATTCGTTTACAGCAATGAACATTAACAATAATAAAAATAAAAATAGATTTGAAGATTTGAATGTTGAGCAAACAAGCATTCATAACAATCCAAATGCCCGTTCAATTTTTGAAGATTTGAATGTTGAAGTACACAAACTCTGTTCAATTTCTTCTTGGCTGCTCTTCTTTCTTTGGAGTCATTGTTCTTCAATGTGAGATTTAAGAGCCGTTTCTTTTAATTAGGGCGGAGGGTGAAAAGGGAAAAGAGAAAATGAATAAGTTTTTCTTTATTATTTAATAGATAATAGTGGTCAAAGGCCAAAAAAAACTTTGAAACGAGTTAAACGACCTTTGTTCACAATTAGAACCCTACTACTTAAATACTTAAATCATGTTCACACGACTCAAGTCATTGAAATGAATTTTACGTGGCTAAAGTTGAAAGGTAAAATTGTCAAAGATTAAACGTAGAGACTAAAATTCTCAAATTTAATGTGACTCCCTTTGATTTTAACATTAAGGCTCCATTTGGTGCACATTATTATAAAATAAGAATGAAAAATATAGTTGTTATTGGATCCCACATAAAAGATAGAAATTCAAAATTGATGGTTTGATGTGATGAATAACGATTATATTTTTCATTTTTATGGATAAAAAATGAGAAACAAACGGGGGCTAACATTGACGGTTTTAATGTGAGAACTTAGATTGATAGAGGTTAGGGACTCAGATGTTTACTTTTGAAGGTTGAGGGGTAAAAACCATTAATTGACTCGAGCCTAATTTTCCCGTACTTTATAATACATTTCCACTTAAACCCCTGGATTCCACCCCTCTTTTATCATAAACCTTACCCTCTATTCTTCCCCGCTCCTCTACTCAGCTACCATCTTTTTCTCTCCGCAAAACCCTCTTACGCCGTTCGCGGCGCAAAATTCACCATCTCCGCCTTTTCCTTAATTTGCACGTCCTTCCCAACCACGACAATGGCGTTGAACACAGCATCACCTTTCTCAGCAGCCGAGTTGACAACTGACGGACCAGTCCTCAGCGTCATCAACAAACGTCTCCGTTTCCTCCGCAAGAAGCAGAATCGCATACTCCAAATGGAAGATTCCCTCTCCCAGGGAAAAACCTTGAACAAAGAGCAAGAAGAAACCCTTAAATCCAAACCATTCGTCCTTGCCAGCATCGACGAGCTTGAAAAGCTCCGTCAGCCCCTCGCCAAAGCTGTAGCTCAGGAAATCTCCATCGCTTATCAAAAACTGAAATCTGAAGCCCCAATCAAACAAACCTCAGATGAGGAAACCCGAAAACCTGAGGAGCCGGAAGTGGTGGAGGAAGAGAAGTCGAGTTCTGGGGGCGTTTCTGTAATTTCTGATCTGATGAATCTGCTATATTTTGGGAGTGTGTTTGATGTGAAGACACTAATGAGGGCTCACGATAATATGCTCACGAGAACTCATGAAAGGCATTGTTGCTTGACTTATGATTATGTTACGGATGATGATGCCACGGATCCCCTGAAAGAGCAGGATTTGGACCTGATCTCGATGCTTGGGGGTATGTTGCTATCACGGCCTGTGGACTCAAGCTTGTCCCACAAGAATGCGCTTCAGAAGTGTGTGGAGCATGCCAAACTATGGCTTGCCAACTCGGATCAGCCCATTGAGTCCAACTCCAGTGTCACTTGTAAGAACACATTTCACAGAATTGCTAAATTGCCTCTAAAATGTGTGTGTTTATATTCTATACGAATTGCTTAGTTATTTGTGCGATACTTGGGGGATTATCTTAGTTCTTTCTTAAGGTTGATTTTCTTAATATTTAAATTTATATCGAATTACACATATTGAGCCACATTAGCTTGCATATATGAAGCAACCATTTGAACCCAACTTGAATTTAATCGTATGGATACTTTCTCTATATGACAGAGTCTCAATATGCTTGTTTTTGTATTTAGATTTATGTACCTGAATGCTATACTCATATCAACTTTGGTCTCAATGTGCATTCATTTGTGTGTATATATATTGAATGTTAATGTTTAGGGTTATGTGAATATGTCTTTGTCGTAGTAGCTTTTACTTGATGTTACTACGTTGTGGGATTGTGCATACTAGGCACTTAAATGTCTTGCGTCCTAAGTCTTCAATTTCATAGTTGCATGTTTCCTTAAAAAAGCTCCATGCCCATGTGTAATTATCTTTGTGTTTGTGTGTGTGATATATTCTATGATGCTCGGACTCGGATCTTTTATTTTCTAAAATGTAGGATACGAGACATGGCTAAAAGAGTCCAAATTTCGGACTCGAGTACGTGGGTACGACTTTCACACTTCAATTTTTTTTTCCCAAAAATTCACATCTAAAAAGTTAAATAATAATTAAGTGACAAATTTTTAAAATACAGAACATGTCAAAAGTAAAAACAACTAGAAATTTATACTAAAAATCTAAAACACCAAAAAAGGATAAATCTACGTGACAAAAACACAAAAATAAAATAAAAGTTAGAAATGACATAATTAATTACAATTGCCATACCCACTTGAAAATTGAACGATCCATCCCATATTTCATACCTATACCCATGTCGTGTCTTGTTGTGTCGACGTGGGTATGCCGGTTGGAATGCTAAGTCTGAGCATCAGAGGTGTTTTCTATATGAATGTGAGTTTATATATTGGTGAGAATTGGGTATAATATAGTAGATTACATTATTGGCCATTGAAACCGACTCCATTGCTACTTGTACAGCTACTTTGTCCCTTTCTCTGAGTTTCACAAAGCTGTGTACACCTTGATAGGCACAAAAATATGTACCTTGTTTTCGTTAATGTGGTAATAGCGTTGGTGATTTTATTACTTTTGTGGGAGTTGTAGGACGCATCTGTTGGAGGAAATTGAATCCTCTTTGATCTTTCCGACCTTTATTGAACTTGCTGGTGTTTTTTGTGGCTAGCATATGTTGATTTTTAGTTGTTATCGTGCAATTTAGTTGGTGATACTTTTATATTGCTTTTTTTTTGACGAATTATAATAGTAGTTTATCATGATATTTTTTTCCCCTTTTTGTGAATTTAAATATGACTTTTTATGGAGTTGATTTCTAGATGCTGGGTTGAGGGAGAAGTTGAGTAAAATTATGGCTTCAGACTACTTCACAACAACGCCAGAGATGAAAGGTCCCGTTGAAGTTGCAGCAGCTGCTGGGAACTATACTTCTTTTCAGGTGGCAGTGCATGGGTCTGTGGTTCCAGTCCAAGTAGAAGGTTTGTCTTCAGTGTATGAGCAAGAGGTAATGTATGATAATTTGCAATAACTTCACATCAGTAAGGATTTGATTTAGTTATGTACGATGAATTGAAGGGACCACCTGTCATTGCTTCTATGATACAATATATTCTGTTTCTACATGCTTTTTTGGGAATAATGTGGACTTAGCTCTTTATATAGCTCGTATGAAACTTATTATTTTCTGATTTCATGCACTATTCTTGCCACTAGGTTTGATCTTGTAATTTTTGTGACTCACTGTCAACTTCGCTGGTGAAATTGATTTTTTAATCCGTAATAGCGTTCACTGTTCTGGATGTCAAACTTTTCATTTTCCACCCTTTAGAGCTTTACTGGCTCCTTTTGTCAGTTTAATATGCCAATTGATGCCTGCAATTGCACTTTCTTGTAAACAACCTAAATTTTCTTTCTTAACTCTACAAAGTGTTGTCATCATTTGCAGGCCATCTGAATGCATAGTCGAATTTTTTATTTGGTGGTGAGCAAGAGTCTCTTGATCATCAAAAACCATTAAAAAGGAAGGAGAAATTGTAGATGATGGCATTTGTGCCATCCCTCTCTCACTCACTCTCTCCCTCTTTCTATCTCACACACACATGGACTTCTTCTACTCCTATATCTTGATCTACACAAAATCTTATAGAGATGTAGGCGGGGAAAAAATTAAACACAAGCATATTTGGATTGAATATCATTTTAACTAGTAGCAATGATTATGAGCATGTTGGCAAGCTTAAAAGGTGCTCAAAGGAACTTTATTTGAGAAGTACCCTCTTGACACTTCTCAGATAAGGTGGTTTTTAGAACCTAAGTTGCTCGGACTTGGGTAAGGGTATCGGGTACGGGTACTTATTTAAGTGTTAGATCTTTTATTTTTTAAAATGGAGGATATGGGGACACGGCTAAAAAGATAAATAAACCCAATCAATAAAATTGTAAGACTGTAAATATATTTTAACTATAATGGATAAACTTCTTTTGAACAAAAAAAAAATGCAATGTTTAAAAAAAAAAAAAAACAGCAATGTTTTTAAAGCCCTGGCCCAAAACTCAAAACAAAAAAAAGCCCAGCCCAACAACCCTCCTCCATCTTCTACCCTACGTCTCTGCAATTCTGGCAACACCTCAGCAGCTCTCTTCTTCTTAATTCTGGCGTAGCAGCCATTCTTCTTCTTCTTCTTCTTCCCTAAGCAACTTCTGGCTCTTCTTCTTCTTCTTCTTCTTCTTCTTCCTCTTCCCTGGCCGTGTCCGGTTGAAATTTGCCGCATCCGACCTGTATTTCGTACCCCGTACCCGTGTTGTGTCATGTCGACACGGGTATGCCGACCAAAAAGAAGGGTCCGAGCATCACAGTTTAGAACACACTTAGCTTAGTCAAACAAGTTATACAACTGTATTATATATTTAGGATGTATGGCTAAGCTTAAAAGGTGTTCAAAGGCACTTTATTTGAGAAGTAACTGCTTTATACTTCTCCAATAAGGTGCTTTTTAGAACACCTATTAATCTTAGCTTGGCCAAACATGCTATACAACTATATTTTATATTTAGGTTAAGCCTCTGTTTAGCAAAATTTATGAATCATTTATAAATGTTCAAACTTCATTTCAATTTTCAATCACACATTTTAATGGATCTACAAGTATTTCCATTTATCCACCAATCAATTCTATCTACTCATAAATTAAACCTTTTATAAATTCTTCCCAAATGGAAGCTAAGTCATTCACCCTCCAGATTCATTTCTGACATTAGTGGGATTCGGAGATCCTACAACTAGATAGATGCCGTCATGCGACACAAATACTTGAGTCTATGTGCGTTGTTCGGGCTTTGATTGTGACAACTTATCATCCGAAAATCATTTTTTTGCTTTTTCTTTTGTTGTCTTCATGGTGCAAAAGCAAAATTGGTTTCTTGAAACAAAAATAGAATTTAACCAACTCGAAAATTTATAAAGAATAAATTGATTGTAATGAATTGGTTAATTGAAAAGTGTACAAAACCTTTGTTTATATAGGCAAATAATTACCTAATTTTACTAATAAAAGGAAACTAAACTAAAAGGGAAGGAAACTAATATCCCAAAAAGAAAACAAAATCCTAATCTGAAAGGAAACAAAAATTTATAATAGGATTGTCCTTGAGTTTGGTTGAAAAACTCTATCCATCAATACGAGGAAAATTTCCAAATTTCTGCATCTTGTTTTGAGGATTTGAACCTAGCTTGGGCTCGACGAAAATTTCTATTCACATGTATTCGTGTTCTGGACTCGTTGAAGTAACTAAAATCATAGCAGTCAAAAATTGCAGTTTTTGTTAGTATCTTCGAACCTATCCATCTTTTGCTCTAGATTTCTAGTTCGAGCTTAATGATTTTGCAAATTTTCAACCATAATCACAAGGATGCATGCTACCACCCCTATCGTAGGTGGCTATCATGCCTAGGGCAAAACCTTACTCTACATGTGACACCTCAAAGAGTTTGTTGAGTAGGACAATGTGTAAAGTGTGGCTAGGAGTTGCTATAAATGACAATGATATGATTCAATTATTCAACTAAATGAATTTTTGAATAGGGCACTTGTTGGGTCCTGTAAACTTTTTACTTGAAATAAAAAAACTTCTAAAAAGGACAAATTCGGTTCCAGAGTCTCGTAACCATGGTTGCAATTAATCCAAGAACCGAATCAGACATGATTGGTTATCGATTCCATTCCTAACTATTTTTTTAGAACCTCTAGTTTATATAGGTAAATAATTTTCTAATCTTACCAATATAAAAAACATAAACTAAAATTCTAAAAGGAGAGTTAAAATCCTAAAAAAGTAACAAAATTTTAATTTAAAAGGAAACAAAAATCCTACTATAATAACAGCCAATTTCTATTCTATTTAAGATTATCCTACAAGACTTGAGCATCATCTCAAAGTTCATGGTTTTTTATTTGTTGAAATTTGCATACTTCATATTAAAATAATGTTTTTAATGGTTATGTTGTGATATATATTTCACCACTTAAAAGAATTATATATTCAAGAACATACATGATGATCAGTATTTCTCACACATGCCCTAAGTAATCCTATTAGGTCCGACTCCGACTCCTATTTTGCTTGTCTTTACCTATTTATTGGAAATAGGGTCTTGGAAAAATGCATATAAGATAGGTGGGACTTATGTTGGCTTGACTTGGTGACTAAAACTATACTTGAATTCTTTATGAAAGCCTGTTGTTTAGATAGGTTTAATGTGCTAGAAAGATGATTAATACAAAATGATAGGAAAGGGTAAAAAATGGCTGGCCCGTCAAAAGTCCGGTTCCTTCGAAGAATCAACAAGTGTTCGTAGATCATCGACTTGGGCCACGACTACATCCTCAAATTGACTGATAGGGAGGATAGGGTCGATTCAACTTTCACCTAAACGACCGAAAGTCGTGGACTCGGTTTGATCGACCATAACCACTTCTAGATTTTTACTTATTACATATAATGCTACAAAATGCTATGGAATATCAATCTTGGTCAATGGGGGTAAATTGGTGGAGAGGTTTGTTATTCCCATCGTTCTGATTGTTGTTACTAGTGAGTGGTATTATTGGACTGATCTTTTGGTGGAAAATGTTCATTTTAGTTGATGACTTCGAGTTGGTCGCTATGGAGGAGAGTTCAAAGATGTTGGAACGCGTCTCCGATATCCCGAAGGTGGAATTTGACAATTCAGTTTTTCAGTGTTTCTCTTTACATGAATCCTCTGAGTTAGGTTAGGTGCGTATCCGAAGGTTGAACTTGAAAATAACTGGATCATAGAAAAGTTTTTTCATGCCTTGACTCTACCTCGATTTATTTGGAGGAAAGCACAATCTTCTCGAGGGACTTTTTCTCAAGAGATTCTCTTGAGAGCTATTACTAAAGATTCAAGAAGGAATTTCCTACTTAGATGCGGCATTATTGCCTTTGATGGAGAATAAGGGCTCTTGGAGGAAGGCTAGGTTTTGACTTATAGGGCGCTTAGTCTTAGCTCATCAAACAAGTGCGCTAAAGGTGGCGGATGTATCACTTAGCGCAACAAACATCTTAGCTAGAAAAAATAGCATTTATAGACAATTTCCACGTATGGCTCCGTGAGAAGGGCAGTGGACCGAAATGGCCTTGTTGTGGATTGGCGCCATTCTTTGCCTGAGCCTGTGAAGTGGCACTTCTTGCATTCTTTCCCATGCTTCAATTAATCCTCTCGACGTGAATAACATGAGTACACTTAAAAGTGACGTTTTCACAAAAAGTTCAATCTAGGCTATTCTCTATCCGGATAGATATGTCCTTATGAGCGACTATGTTGGCCTAAGGATTTAAATAGCCAAAAGGCGATAATGTGGGGTAATCAAATATATAATTAGCCTTTGCTATTAGTAGCTTAGTGCTACTTCCCTTGTTTACTGATGACAAGGGGGATTCTTGTTGGCCCATCAACCGACTTACTTCAGACAAATGTATGTTTGCCTCCGCAGTTTCCTTGTCGGGAATTCGCCTAAATTTCCATTGTGCCTTCACTCATTTTTGAACTAATTAGACCTGGCTAAACTTGGAACGACATAACTTCAGAATTTAACTTAACCCTATCGTGTTACCTTCTTGACTCATAGCGTCTTCTTCCGTGAAGTTGTATTGGGTGGGATTGGTGAGGGTGATTTCGGTAAACTAATGCATGAGATGAGGCTAAGACCACATCTTCACTTTCTATTGGAAAGGAAGCGGATCGAATCCATTTGAAGGGGTAGCAGCGATTGAAATTCCTACTCGTTTGTTCGAAGAGAACCCTTCCTCCTTGGAAAGGACCTCCTTTGGGGTCTCGTCTCAACAAAGGCTACATTCGATTTTGGATCACCTGGCCGAGCGAAGGGCAATATCCGATTTAGAGTAAATAGACATTGCAACTAACTTGGACTAATTTGGAAACATTGGGCAAGATGCGGTTGCCTGTCTTGAAGTTAACGAGGGCATTTCAAGCATTAACTTGAAAAGGTACTTCTAACCAACCTCAAAAGTAGGGAACGAAACTAGAACTTCATGTGGCTCCCTTCAACATCGTTAGCATCAAATTTGTCTCGGCTCTCCTGCAATTGATTGTTTGGAAGAAGGAGCCACCCTCTTTTCCTCACCAATCCTTAAGACGGTGACGAAAAAGTTGTCACAAATTAGCGTAAGGAATGGCACTTACAAGCTGTTGGCTAAGGGGAAGAAGCGGGTTAAAGTAATTGTTCAACTCATTGGTGATGAATCCATAGAATGGTGAGGCATCTAAAAGCCATTTTCTTATCTTCTTTCCTCGGGAAAAAAAGGTTGAATAGAATGTCCAAAAAAAGATATGATTGGGAATTCCTCATGTGAGTAGAAGTCCCCAAAAAGGTAGATGGGATAATGGAGTCGCAATGGATTCCACCTTTACTTTTAACGATACCGGTCTATGAGCGTTTGGTGTGCAAACTTCGTGAATTCTTTTTGCCTCTTCCCTCTATCCACTTGAACAGTGTGAGCGTAGTCAGACGGTGCGAGCCAGCCAAGGAAGCAAGCCCTACCTTAAAGTGCCTCTATTACAGAAGGGAAAGCAATGTGCCCTAGCCGAAGTGCATCTTTTGCTAGAATTCTCTTTCTGAGAAGACCGGTCTCTTCTAAGAGAATATGATTACCCAGCTGCTGAGATGCCCAGCGGATTCCTGGGCCTTGACGAATGGCCGGCCACCAATAAAAACGGGAATTTCAAGGACCCTCTACCTCATGGGTCTATTTGTAGCCCCAAAAAGGATCTTTTGGTTTGCTAATCCAGTAAAGGAGCGGCGTGCCACTGTAAGGTGTCCAACTCAATTTCTTACGAATTAGTGACATTTGCTACATAATCCACACTTATGTTGGTTCTTCTTCTTCTTTATCTGTGTATGCGTGTTAAGGAGGTATATATACATTGGAATTAGATGCTTCAGTTTTCAAACTGTGCACTCACCTACTGAGGATCCTTCCATCTGTTGGCATTATCAAGTTGTATGTCAGAATACACAATTCCGATTTGTGTTTGATTGTGTCTGTTAAATATTCTTTTTTGAGTTTCTTGTGTAATGAGATCATGTTATCTGTCTGAATCTAATATAATTTTCTTTCTCTGTTCTTTGGAGAGGCTTTTTTTCTATTCTCACTTTTTTCTTGTTTTCAAATGTTCTCTACAGGCAGTAGAATCACCCAGTGTACAAGCACATGGAAATGAAGTTTATGATGATCGATCTGATCATGTTGAGGAACATCATTTGGTATTATATTTATTCTATTATTTTCAAAATATAAAATAAATTAAGCCTTTTTGAAATATTCATTATTAATTAATTCTTTCGGTTGCAGGGAGGGGGGTCAGAAGCAGAAAACTCAGCAGAAATCCAACCTCAAATGGAGCCCGTCAACCCATATACAGAAGTGGAGCAAATTTCGAGGGGTGTTGAGTCAAAGGATCAACAGTATGTTCCTCGACGGTCGTATCAGAATTATAGAGGTGGACGAGGTGGGAATGGGGATGGCCGTAGAGGAGGATATCCTAATGGTCGTGGAGGGCGAGGCAGCGGGAGGGGAGGCTATCAGAATGGCCGCAGCCAATTTCATGACCAGCCAGGCAATTATTACCCCCGAAACAATCATTTCAGAGGAAGGGGTGGCCGGGGTTTTAGTGGGAATTTCGGTTACCATGCTGGTGAAGCTGAGAATGTTAAAGCAGATTCATAATGTAATCCATTCAAGGGCATGTTTGGCATGTGAAGTGCTGGACTGGATTGGATGTTAGAGTAGGCAAAGATTGTAACTTCTTTTTGCTCTTTAATACTTTGGTCCAGTCTCCCTTAACTAAACCAGTTGTTTCCTTATAGGTTTCCTTCTCTAGCTTTTATTGGTGGGTGGCTCAAAACTTTTTTGAGTGTAGGTGGATGTGTCTTGTTCGAATTGGAACAATAATTTGGTCTTGGTAGAAATGAAACAGCAATATCTTCTTGAACTGCAATGGTCATATGCTGGTGTTATTTCGTGTTTTAGCATTTNACTATGATCTTGTACAATTTGATCCTCAAAGTTTGACTTTATATCAATTATGCCCTTCATAAATTGCATCCAAGATCCTTCAACGTTTTGCTTTGCTCAATTTGGTCCCCAAATTCACAGTTTTGCACACTTTTTGTTCTTTTTTTTCCTCATTTTGTCTTATTCTCTTTCCTGGGGTGATTTTTGGCCTACAAAAGCAAATATTACGTAATTGTGAATAGAATTTCGTTCATTTTATCAATAAAAAGAATATTTAGATATTAAATAAGTGTGGAAAAACACACTTATCAGTCTTCAACTTCGTGTATTTCGGCCTGAGGTATATCCATGTTCGGGACTTTGAACATCAATTCAATTTGAGTATGAGGATCATGAATATCAAGTTTGTCCTTTAACCGTAACACAAGTTCGATTAGGGTGATACTTGTCAGAACTACAATGGAAGTGTTTTTGTCCCCTCTCTGCTTCCGTTCGTCATCCACATGAACAAAGATTCTCTCATGCGACACGATAAATTTCAAATGATTACTTATACCTGAAAAGTTGAGATTGCAATGATAAGAAATCTGCACAATTAATATGTCGACATTTAATAGCATGAAAGTGGCACATTCGAATATTAAATCCATACAATAGCAAAAGGTCAAACCATTAGTTGAAATGTCTATCCCGACGTTTTCAAGTTTCGAATTCGACAATTGAAATGTTTATTCCAATAATTTCGAAATGTCACATTCAACGGTTGAAATGCCTAACCTGACAGTTTCTAAATATCGAATTTGACAATTGAACTGTCGAAATTGACGGGAAGCATATATGTGGGTGATTTGAACAATTCTTTATCACATTAAGTGTGGTAATCAATATTGTACTACTGAATAACAGAATCTTCTTCCCAAATAATTTGCACAATAAATCATTAAAGAGGCAATCATTCAAAACATTTATTGGGTTTGACTGGAAGAAATTATTCAAAACATTAATGGTGATAATCAATTCTCAACTACAATACGACAACATCTTCCAAATAAATAACTCAATACTTGATTAAATAAGAAATCATTCACAACATTTGGTAGAGGATATTGGTATCTTTATTCTAAAATATTTGAAAAATCAAACAAATTAATGAATAATAATTTCGAAACTTTTGAATAAATATGACCATTTTATATTTAACATTTCAAAAGTAGCAAATTATAAAATAAAAATATAAACAATTTTTAATATGCTAATATCTTAAAATGGATGATGAATTCAATAGTAATGTCTTCCTGACATAAAGATGGCAATGGGGCGGGTATGGGACGGGTCGGCCATTCCCACTCCCGTTCTGTCGGGTATTTTTGTTACCTTACTCCATCTCCATATCCAATTAAAACGAGACGGGGCGGGGCGGGTTTCTTGCCCCCATTTATCGCCCCATTTATTTTATCTTTTAATTTTTAATTTATTTTTTATCTCTTTAGTTAGTAAATATTATTACTTTTTTACTAATTTGTTAAAAACAACTTATATTCTCTTTATAAATGATGATAAATTTATTATTTTTGTTCGATAAAAAACTTAAATTTGAAATTAACTTTAAACGGGGCGGGTAGTTGGGCTGAGACTATATTTTCCATACCTGCTTTGGGGCAATGACTTCGCCCCCCGTTTATCTGATTAGGCGTGTAATCTCCATCCCATTTGGAGCGAGGCTCCACGAATATCGGGTTAAACGAATTTTTTTTGTCATCCCTAGATCATATGCTAATTCTGAGGTAGGGGACATTTTATATGGTGAGATTGAAGCCTCGAGAAATTAAACACTACATTTTAGCCTATTTTGTGATTTTTTGGACCGAATATGAGGTCATGTTCGAGGCTCACAAGGCCATTATTTGGTGTATTTTGAAAAGTTAATAAAAAGTTAATTTAAAGCTATCAATTAATTTTAATCACGTATTTTATAGTACCTTCAATTTTTATCAATTTTTCAATTGCACACCATCTTTTATTAAATTATATTAATTTTTAGCCACACCAAACAAGGGCTAGATGTTGAAAAATTGTGCCTTGATGCAAAGGTTAAGCTCGTAAAAGCTTGAAACTTGACCTTGTTGTCCTGCAACGTTTTAGGCTTTTAACACACTGATGAAAAAACTTGGACCAAGGGAGAAACACGTTAATAATTATTTGCTGTGGGTAATTCGCATATATACTAAGGTTTAATTTGGTATTGCGTCGATTTTTTGAGAAAATAAGCTGTAGCTTTCCTGAAAAAGAATCTGCTGAGGGGAGAATCAAAAGAAGTGTTTGATAGACTTTTATTTCAAAAATTGCTTTATGTTTCAAAATCAACATTTGAACGTTTGCTATAAAATGTGATTTAGTGCTAGCCTATGTAAATTACTAAAATAGATGTTGATTTTAATTATATCCTATTTTTTATTATTATAATTATAATTAGTAGTATTACAATATTTATTTTTACTTTTATAATGACAACATCATCAAATATGTTACGTTTTAATTGATTTATGTAATTAGCAAATTTTGTGGACAAAATGACTTAAGTAGATAGGTTGTTAAAGTTCAAGGAGTAACGTGCAATTTGTTCAAAAGTTAGTAGGTCTAGGGCTTCGAGTTTGGAGTAAGGAGAAAAACAACGTGAATTTTCTATAGACTGTCGCCAAGGATTGACTCGAGCTACAAAAACAGAAACATCGTCGCTAGACTGTCGCCCCTTCTTCGCTCGAGAGACAAGCTATCGCTCGACTGTCGTTGGGCCATCGCTCGAGCGACAGTGCTGTCCGAAAATTTTTTATTTCGTGATTTCAAGGCTTTTTACCCGGCCCATCTTTTTTCTACCCTACTTATAAATATCAAACAGCCTCAGAACGAGATTTTTCAAGGTTGACCAATAAGCAAACACTGTACTGTCAATATTCTTTCATCTTCTTAGCTTTCAACTTTCATGTTTTTTCTGAGAAAAACATAAGATCCAAATCCAAATACCAAAAACCACTCTTCCTATATATCTGTCAGAGGTGCTGAACATCACGGAAGGCAACTGTAATTGGTGTAGGGGAGCACACAATTCAGGAGAGCTGTAAGAATTGTAGTCAGGAGATCAGATAGTACGTGTCATCTTCTAGTCTGGTAGACTGTAAGTTAAGCATCGTTTATAGTTGATTGACTGGCAAAATGTCCTGAGATTTTCCAGTTGAGTTTCTCCATGATCATACCGTTGTTCATTTAGTGCTTTATATATATTAAATGTATGATATGAGGCATTTAAACTTAGGGTTAAACTGACGTGCATGATTAAGCATCTAGTAATAATTAATTGGCGACTTGTTGCTAATTAGTTAATAAATTTTTAATTCCGCATATTACACTTATTCATCCGATCTAGGTGTTGTTAGGATCGAACTTGCGTTTTCAAAATAATTTTCTAAGACAATGTATTCACTTAATTATTTTAAATTAAAAACATAACACCTATTAATGTTCTGTTTGAGCCCCATTTTTAGTATATAATGTATTTTGGAACGATAGATTGATGAAAAATGTGTGGTTAAAAAATAAGAAATTTTTTTTAGTTTGCACGTAATATTATTTTATTGAAAAATATGTGGTTGAAAAAAAAAGAAAGAAAAATGTATTTTGAAAAAAATGAAAATCAAAATAGGGTTAAATCTGAGAATATATAAAATTAGAAAACAAAAGCAAAGACCATATAGCAAAAAATATTCAAATAAATTTAAATTACTTTAATTCTACTTATTTTTAGGGTTTAGGGTTTGGGGTTTTTTTTTAGTTGAAGGAGGGCGGTACCTCCGAGATTTTATTAATATTCCCTCACTTGTGGCGGAGGAATACCGTGGTTACACGAGAAAAGAAAGCAATAAATGGAGAAGTACTACTTCCCTTACAATGAAAAAATATGGAAAATAACAATTGTAACGCAATAAAAAAGGAAGTACTACTTCCTTGTACAATAAAATCAATGCAGTTAATGAATCCTAAACTATAAACCTCTAAAGTTGGGCAATCCATGTTTATCAATNGCAACCTAGTTGCCCTCTCTGTATATATGGGAAATCGTCTCTCTCGAAGGAGATGAGGTCTCTCATCTGTTTGAGAATGTCCTGAATCGGCCATGGTCCTCTGCCCCTGGTGATGCAATAAATAGCCATGGTAGAATCTGCCTAAACCCAAATAGCTAAAATCCCAAGTCCTCTGGCCAATAGAATTCCATCTAGTACAGCTCTGAGCTCAGCCTCCAAAATCAGACATGGGCCATACGATGCTGAGAATGCCCTGATGCAGTCCTGTGTGATCCCTAATGATGCCTCCACCACTCACAAATCCCTCTTTGACGTATCCATCGGGGTTGATTTTGTAAGATCCCACTGGTTGAGTGTGCCAAACAACCATAATAGGTTGTGGTTGGGCAGGGAGAGTCATAGAAATACCAAATAGGGGTGCAAGTGTGACATCACCTCGCTGGTGGGAGGCTGCATAATCTGAAAAATATAAAGTGGTAGAGAGGATATGATTGATCTCAACAAAGTAATCAGGCCCCCAAGTGAAAGCAGTGGAGAAGCCCAGCTTGAAATCCTACACCTAACCTTCATGACAAGGTCATCATATAGAAAACTCCTCTTGGTTCCCCTAAATAAGGGAACCCCCAAATAAGTGAAAGGTTGCTCCTGATCTGAATATTTGATGCTCATCTGGGTAAAATAAGACCGCTCTTGTCTCTATTCACCAATTGGCCAGAGACCCCCTCGTAATGCTCCAAACAGTTGAGGACCCTCCTGATAGCCTGTGTCTGCCCATTGTCAAATATGATCATGTCGTCAATAAATGAAAGATGTGAGACAAGAGTACTACCAGTATGTTGATATCGCAAAGTAGTATAGCCCCTATATGCTTCGCCATGAGAGGTGCGAGTGCATGTAATAATCGTCCAAAGTCCCATCTAGTGCCCTCAAAGTAATCTTGCACCCTCTCAGATGTATGCTGCCTGTGTGGAAACAAGGACGTCGGGTAGTATCACCCATCCAACAATCGTGCCAGAAGAATATATGTCCGGGACAAGATGCCATGCAATGTGTGGCTCAGTGTGTGGCGCAATTCTCTTCGGTCTCTTCCAGGTAGGAGAGGCTGAGTAGGGAACTGCTGCAAGTGATGGATGAATCCCCATACAATATTTGCCTTGTAAGACCTGAGCCCAAAGAGAATTGTGAGTCCGAAACAACCACCAAAGCTTCATAGAGAAAGTGTTCACCACATCATGTAGTCTCCTGAAGCCTAGTCCATCCTCATTTGTTGGAATGCGAATCTCCTTCCAACTCTTCCAGTGTAGTCAGTGAGCTTGTTCCTTAGAATCACATAGGAACCGGGCAAAGATGCTCTTCAATTTTTTCAGTACAGCTTTGGGAGGCCGCATAATCTAAAAAAGATAAAGTGGCAGAGATGATAATACTGATTTCAACAAAGTAATCCAGTCCCCAAGTGACAGCAGTCGAAAAGCCCAACCTGAAATCCCGCTCCTGACCTTCATGATGAGGTCATCATATAGAAAACTCCTCTTGGCACCTCTAAACTAGAGAACCCCCAAATAAGTGAAAGGCTACTGCTGATGAGTAAACCCAGTCAAGAACACAAGTCTCCTAATCTGAATAGCTGATGTTCGTCTGGTTAAAATAAGATCACTTTTGTCTTTATTCACCAACTGGCTAGAGACCCCATCGTAGTACTCCAAACAGTCGAGGACCCTCCTGATAGACTGTTTCTGACCATTGACGAATATGATCACATCGTTAGCAAATGAAAGATATGAGACAAGAGTACTACCTCCATGGCGATATCGCATGCTAGGATAGGCCTGAAACCTCCAAGTGAGAAGGCAAGAGAAATAGTCTGTAGCAATAATGAACAGGGAAGGCGAGATGGGATCACCTTATCTGAGCCCACTTGAGGATGGAAAGAAACCACATGGACAACCATTCAGAAGGACTGAGAACTGACACTCTGAAATGCACCATCTGATCCTGTCAATCCACAACTCATCAAATCCAAATGCCTCCAGTACAGAATAAATGAATCCCCAATCCATACGGTCGTATGCCTTAGCCATGTCAAGCTTCAACATAACATTCCCCCCTCGGACTTTATCATCCAAAGTGTAGAGGAACTCCTGGGTCAATAACACATTATCCCCTATAAGACGACTAGGGATAAAACTACTATGCTGAGGAGATATTATAAGTGGTAGTAGTAAACTCAATATGGTGTTTAATACTTAGTGATCAGCTTATTGAACACCGTATAAAGGCTGATTGGCCTGAAATATGTCCATTGACAAGTATTCTCCATTTTCGGGAGCAAAATAATAGAGGTAGCAGCAAAACTACGAGGCAAATGTCCACCATCAAAGAAATCAATGACCACACTATGACCGCACAATAGACATCCATCTGGGTCTGCAACACTGTCAGCATCAATATTGAAAACCGCCTTCCGCACCTCATGAATCATAAGAAGACGGTTAAGTGCCATATTATCCACCTCCGTAACCAGCCTGGGTATGATGTTTGGGTGAATAGGATCTAAGTGATGTGAAGGAATATATAATAAATCCTGGAACAAAGATATAGTCGAACTCTGAATGTCCACAATAGAAGATAAGACTTCTCCTGCCTGAGTCTTGATACTCTTGATATGTCCCTGAACTATCGTATGAAAGTAACGTGTGTTGTGGTCCCCTTTACACACCCGTATGAACCGATCTTCCACTTCCAGAACCCCTTCTCCATAGATAAAGTCCGGTTCAGATCAGCCTGTGCATGATGTAATAAATCACGATACTCCGATGTAGGGTCACTCTCAAAATCTATCT
>CAIGRB010117896.1:7734-18744 GCA_903798255.1 Fraxinus quadrangulata
CCCCTATCGTTCATCCCCCAACCTCTTATTTCTCTACTAGGATCTGACCAAAGTAAATCACAAAGCAAGCCAGAGTCAGGAATATCAGTTGGACGAGGTAAATTTCTTATTTGATCCAAGTTTGTCAGATCAGGAGAAAGACCGCCATGCATGCAAAGTATTTTATCATCTATAAGACCAGCCACTGGAAGGCAATTAAAACAATTGGTGAAGACTTGGGCCAAGTTGAATTTTGCAACAATGATGACTCAGAAAAGAAAATCAAAAGAAGAAAACTAGAATAATATGACACGCCTGCATAATTAGCATAGGCCAACGTCCCGTGATACATCCGAAAAGAAAAGCAAAAGAAGAAAGACAAAATTGCTAGCCGGACGAGCGGCTCAAAGCCTCTCGCCGGGAACGAAATTCAAAGGTTAATTTGTTTAGGATCGTAACTGCTCTGATACCATGTAAAAAATACAAACCATAATGCTAAATCAAACAAAGGAGAAAAAGAACCAAAAGAGGAAGAAGAGAGAAACCGATTCTAGAGCCTCCAAAATTAGGGCAAATTGTATTGATATAAATGAGTTTATATACTACAAAACAAAAGAAATATAAAAAGCAAAACTACCGTTAACCTAATATATTTATTACGTTAAACAAAAGCATGTCATTACACTTAAAGGTGAACTATAGAAACTAGCTAAAGTTTGTTTAAATCCAGTAGGGTTATTGCATAATCATCATCAATTATCAACCTTCCATAAAATCCGCTGTAGGCCTGTAGCACTTGGCAAGCCAAAAAGCAAAAAAAAATCCATAAAAGAAGAGCAATCATCCAAAAAATTAAAAAGCTACCAGCTCCTAAAGGTACTCATAATAAATGAGTATGTAGTTAAGTATACATTAAAAGGGAATGTATTTTATTGTACCTTTTCTCTATACATGTTTCTAAGCCTTCCTGCCTCCTCCTCCATAGGTTGATCAAGCTTCTGGTCCAAAACCCATATGGACCCCTTAGTTTCATTGCCATCATCGATTTCCAACCCAGATTCCATTTTCTCTTTTGTTTCAGAATAGCTTATTCAACCGATGCGAATCAAAATCTTGATATAGAATCCAGCTCACAAACTTCCAAATATCAACAATTCAGTTTTCCAAACTCAAAACCCAATTCAGTCCCACAAACTAATTTACACAACCCAACAAAAAAATGTAAAAACTTGTATAGAACAAAATCAAGAACCAGAATTGGAGATACAAAAGTTCAAGAATTTAGTACATGTACCAAAAATATTCGATTTTTAAACCCCCGTGCAACTAAAACCCCTTTTTCTTTCTCCCTTGCTCTCTGTACGCAAAATTTTGAACTGGGCTTTGATTTGGTGCAAAGTTTGAGAGAGAAACACGCACACGGAGAGATAAAGTCTGCATCTCTATCTGTCACAATTGCATGCAAGTGTTCAGCTTTTCATCTCTATTCTCTTCTTCTCGTCTAACAGCAGCCATTTACCTTGTATACAAAAGGACATTATTACCCTAATTCCTCTTTCACTTTCCATTTAGCCCTAATTCAATTTTAGCTTCCATTTCTTCTTCACGTGAAATCGGCTCTATAGGTATTCCACTCCTTCTCATTTTCTTATCATAATTTTCTCAATACAATGAAACAATAAGCTATACATTCTCATTCCCATGAACACTCATTTGGTTGAAGTGAATAATAAAATCTTGCAACATTCTTGTTGGACATTTGGAGAAGAAGAGAGGATATTATAAATTTTCTATATTTGGATTATTTTTTTCTCCATATTTTTGAATCATTTCTTCATAATTAATGTCGTTTTTGTTATTCTTTGAACTGTAACGATTTCGAATTCGTCAAATTTGCACTAAAACAATATGGATGTCGTTATGTTATTTCATGTGTTTGACACTACAACGATATTATTGTTGTTCCAGTGCAAATAAACGATATCTAGGTCATTTTAGTTACGATTTCAATGGAAACGAGTTCAAACTCATCAAATTTGTTCTGAAACGATATATATGACGTTACGTTATTTCGTGGGTTTAACACTACAACGATATCATTGTCATTTGATATGAAAGAAAACGGTATAAGTGTCGTTTTAGTTATGATTTTAGCTGAAACGATATGGATGTCGTTTTAAATGAAAAGAAACGATATCAATGTAGTTTTTGTTATTCTTTGAACTGTAACGATTTCGAACTCGTCAAATTTGCACTGAAACGATTGGATGTCGTTTTAAATGAAAAGAAACGATATCAATGTCGTTGTTGTTATTATTTGAACTGTAACGATTTCGAACTCGTCAAATTTACACTGAGACGATATGAATATCGTTACGTTATTTCGTGAGTTTGGCACTACAAAGAAAATGTCAATGAAGAAGTGTGTATTTGATACTGAAATGATATGTAAATCGTTTTGTATTTCAGGAACGATTTCAACATCGTCAAGTTAATAAGTGCAATTTTCGTTTTGAAACGACATCTATATCGTTTTGTGACCTATGAATGATATCAATGTCATTATAAAAATCAGTGAATCAGTGTGTATTTGATGCCGAAACTATATCTAAATTGTTTTCTGTTTCACGAACGATTTCAATATCGTTATGTTAGTCAGTGTAATTTTCGTACTGAAACGGTTTCTATATCGTTTTGTGTCTTAGGAACAATTTCACAAAATTTAAGTAGCTAGATAACATTATCAAATCTTGAAATAGTCTAGACAAAATATTTCAACTAATTAACATAATTACATAAATGAAAAACAATCTAAGGCTTGAAATCCCGTGCCAAAACAACTCTTTATTCAATTACAATGTCATACCATTTCTCCATAGCACAGCAAAAAAAAAAAAAAAAAAATTAATAATTAGCAAAGACATAATCAATCTCAAGTTGAATCAAATATGTACTTTTAATTACAAATGATAAACAAATTACTTATAAAATGTTTCACACGCAGAGAACCTTTTATTATTTTTCTTCTTAACATTGGCTCCTCAAAAAAATCAAGCATAGTTGAGGAGCATTATCCCATCATTCCACGTTATAAGTTTAATCACTCTTTAAAATCTCAAATAGTTAACAATTTAGGTAGAGCTTCAGTACTTCTTTTCATTATGAATAACGCCTCATCCGCTTCTTTCCCATCTACTAACGATCATGTACAAAGCAAAGAGAAACCAAAAAAGTGCTGCTAAAGTAGCATAATAGGCACTCCCACATTTCCTCATTTACACTATCGAGAGCTTCTATACATCTATTCCTCATTTCCAAAGCTTTCGTCCTATTTGCCTGTAACGAAATAAGAATAAATAAATGTTCTACATAGTTTAGAATGAAGTGAAGGACTTCTATTTAGCAACACCATAAATAGTATTGGTCATGTCAACCTACCTTCACAAGGAGAACATATGAAAAAAGAATAGAGCTCTATTTCATTACAAATGCAACACGGATGAAGTACACTAATAATTTCAGTCCCACATCTCACGGTCTAGGTCATTATCACCATTAATTCCCTAACGTCCACAAACATGCTAAATGTTATGAGAATTTTCCTCTTCTTACAGAATAAACAGACTAACTCAGACTATATTTTCTACAGCTGGTCCCAATCCCGACTAAAAGATGAGGGTTGTTGTCAGTAAATAGACAATATAAAATTTTGTCGAATATGTCATTTGACTTCATCATTCCATTGAATCTAGAAGAATTAATATCCCCTCCAAAATTCAATGGGATTGACGAGATATAGACATGTCTTGAATATTCATCAAATCAAACTTGGCTCCTTTCAAATTGGCAGGTTCAAGCAATGTGAACCTTCATTTTTCAATGCGTTATAATCATGTTGATAATCTAGGAAACATTCCAACATTTTTTTGGATAATTTTGAACCAACTATAACCAACCAGCAATGAAGATTTCATGACTTAAATGAGACATAAATTTCACCTACAAATCAAAGGGAATCCACTGCAACATATCTGGAAAATCTGAATTAACATCGGATTTTGCTACTTCTCCAGCTAAACATCTATAGAATCATGGAGAAAATTAGGCATACTTGGGGTCTCTCATTCAAAAGCTGATTCAGACACTAATGTTCCTCCTTAAAAGACCAAAAAAAAAAAAAAAAAACAAACAAACCTAGCTGCCATTTAGACTGTTTCTAATGCACGTGACCACAAGATTTTGTTGACAAATTAATCCTTCTGTCAAAACTCAACCCAACTCAAGCTGTCGAGTTCGCCAACCACTAGCTTATTTGAAAGGTTATGCCACTCTTGCAGTCAGAAGTGAATTTACCTATCTGCCATTTGAGCCAAAGACCCTAAAAATTGTTATGCAAGAAGTGTTATCTTCTCTTCAAACCTCAAAACCCTCCACAATAGTTGCCTTAGTAAATATCAATGTTTTCCTTCAATTTAAAATCCTCCATAATTGCTGCCCTCACAAGAAGAATGTGAAGATACGTTTTTTGAAATCAAGGAGAAGATGATTTTTGGGAATTTGAAGGAGATGGAGGTTTTCAATTTGGGAAAGAATATGTTTTTGACGTGAATGAAAGTTTCAATTCATTCTTCAATTTGATTTTACAATGGAAGGTTATAGTAGTTCTTTCACACTTTTAAATAATTTAAATTTCATTTTAGTTTGAGGAATTTGGTCAAAGGCCAGTTGAACAAAAACATTTTGAGTGATGGCCATCTGAACTCATTTATCAATCGAAGGATTGGTAGACCGTAGACACAATAATGGAATTTTATTATAAAAAATATAAATTACTTTTTGCATTTTCAATATAATTCTTTTGCATAGCATTATTTTTATGAACAATTAAATCTGAGATTTGTGTTAAATTTGGTGATGGTGATTGGTGGGGTTGAGGGACCTTATTGATTCTTACCTCCTAATGATATGTATAACTTTTAATGCAGGAGGTCCAAACACGATTGCTTAAATTAGTCTTGTAATAGATGGCAGCTTGAACATTATTTATTTATAATTGCCCTTTACCTATTATAATAATTAGGAAAAAATTTCGCAGCGGTTTTTAACCTTTTTAATTTTTGTAGATTTTACCGTAATATTCAATTTATGTCAGCGAAGGTCTTTAACCTTTCATAAATATTCATATGGAGTCCATCTGAATGGAAATCATCCATGAAATCGATAGTTGACCAAGAAAAGTAGGATTTGACCAATTTTGACCAAATTGAAAGGGGAAAGATGGTAGATTTGTATATTTATAAATATTGACAATTAAAATAATAAAACTAAAGATAAAAAAAATAAAAAAAATTACCCCAACACCACCCCACCCCACCCCCTATTTTCATCTTTTCCGACCAAAGACATTAATTTTCAACCATGGCCAACTACTGACATCTACCAACACGTTGGCTCACCACCCACGAGGGCCACGACCACGGCTACGACCACCACCTCCAAACCCCACACCATACCCCATTTCGAACCACCCCAACCAAAAAAATCATGGGATAATTAGGCCCAGTACGTCCCATTACTTAGAAATTTGATTAATACCCTTTAACCTTTCTAATTATCATTAACAGTATAATTTATGGAGAAAAATATATGCAATTCAATCCCAACCAAATAGAATGACAAAAGAAGCTGATGTTTTGAGTAAATGAGCTAGGAAAATCATTGGGTAAATTGTGGTGGAACCTAATTTCTGGTTCTTGCCTTTTTACAGTGCTTGCTAATCCAATAAAAAATGGCAAACTTCTTGCTTTTCGAGGCTCAATAAATGTTGGCTCTTTGGATAATACCTCAGTTTTCCTTGATTGTCTTACTGGACAATGGATATAAGTGGAGATGTGTAGTAAATGGCTTGGATTTGTGCTTAGGCTTGGGTTTGCTAGTAGTAGTGGTGGAGACAGAGAAAGAGGAGGACGGTGGTTGTGTCGGCTGCGTGGAGAAGCGGCAGCGACAGGATTTGGGGAGGATGGGTGAGACAATGGATATAAGTAACACTTGGTACCAAACTCACTATATTTTCTTTTGCTTGATTTGTAAATTATTCATAGCTGAGTGATTTCGTTAATGAAATGTTAATTGTTGTTGGGTTTTATTTTGACACTAACAGGAAAAAGAGCTTCTTGAGAGGCATAATGTGTGGTTTAATGAAGAGTTAACGTCTAAGGTTGATAGTCTTATTGCACTGTGTAAAACACATGGTGAACGTGGGGCTAATATGTCTGCTAAGCTTGCAGATGTAAGTTTAAATTTATTACTTCAACTATCAAGGACAAAAAATCTAGGTTGCTCATGCGTATCTTAGAGAATTCTGCTTTTCTTCATTAGATGCTGTGTTAGTGATTCGAGATTACCTTCCCCCAATGCCAAGTTGAGAAAAAATTTAACAAGACTTGTAGTTCCTTAAAGTTGAACAAGGGAAGGGTGGAGGAGTTGGAATCGAAGGTTGCATCATTAGAGAATGTATGTGCTGTTAAGTTTTCTTGCCTGTATACTTTCAAGTTGACTTGTTCATTTTTTGTACTTTTTGTTTTATCTCTCGTCTTCTCATTTCTCTCGATCATTCTTGAAGGAGTTACTATCATCTAAGGATGTAGCAGGAGCTGCAGAGGAGCACTTTACTGCTGAAATTTCAACAGTAAGTCTATATCTACGTGTATAAGAGGTCAAATTCTTTGCACTAATATTTTGCAATTCTTTTGATCTTGGATTCCTCGTGCTTTACTAATATTTCTATTAATAGGGTGTCTTTCATGCGGTTCTGTAAGCACTGATTTGATTATCCCCATTCCTTTTATCTAATTACTGTGCTATGTGGATATGTAAAATTATTAACGTATGGACGAGTATAGTTGGGTTGGAGGGGAAATTTTATTTAATGTTGCTATACTTGGAATGGTGAATGTGCATGATAGTGGATGAACTTGAGTGATTATGATTGCATGGGAAAAGCGCCGACCATGTCTAATGTGGATACGTGCATTTAGTCAAACATAGTGTTATACATTTTAGAGATTGTCATCTAATTTTACTTGTATTGAGGTTTTGAATGTGGTTCTACCTGCTATTTCAGTCAAAACAAAGAGATTGATGTAACACAATCAATCCGTCTTGAATGAGAACGCACTGCTAACTAGCTACTGCTTTTTTTAAGTTCTGTCACTTTTTTTGAGCTCACTTTTTATAGTGTTTGACACTATTTTTTATTACTTTTTTATTTTTTTTGGTTACTTTTTTGACTAACAAAATCATTTTTTTATAAAAGTGAAATTATGTCACACTATCACTTACTTAATTTTATGCATTACCATCTATGGATGTCAAAGTTGCTCGTCAATTTTATAAAAGTGACATTTTGTCACTTTTTTAAATTTTGTCATTTTTTTTAGTTTTTTGTTACCTTTTAAGTTTTTGTCACTTTTTAAGAAGATAAAAAAAAATGAAATAATATATTATATTTTCTTAACATAATCAGCATGCGGATTAGTCTGGACGTGCTGATTATTTTAAGAACATGATTATTGGTGCTGCACAAATGGATGGTACTATTTTGGTATTTATCATTTTTTTGAGTTTGTGTCACTTTTTGAGAGTGTGTCATTTTTTTATTTTTATTTTTTTTGTTACTTTTTTTGAGTTTGTGTTACTTTTTTAAAAAATTTTTAAAAAGTAAAAAATTGACAATTTTTATTAAAAGAAGTGACATTGTGTCACTTTTTTCATTTTACACAGTATTTTTTACTTCCTAAAAACCTTTCATATGATTTTTCAAAACATCCATAATTTTAAGGGTATTTTTGTAAGTACCCCAAAAAATCATTTCAAGATTGGTAAAAACCCCACCACCTATATAATCACTCAACAACCTTCAAATTTTCACACCTTCCCAAGGAGTTTGCAACACAAAATCATACTTCGAAACCAATTGAGTTCTTTTCTTTCTTCTGGGAATCCAAATCTTTGGGCTATAAGAGGAGAGAAAAAATTGGAGAAAAAGAAGGGAAAGAAAGAATGGTTGGAATATGTTTCTGATTTCAATTTCAAATTTCATTTTCTTGTCCAGATTTTTTTTGTTCGGGAAATTCATGGATGGACTTGCCTCCGTATTTTTTCGGCCTTGCTTTTTGAAATTAGAGAATACGAAGATAGGGGGTGGAGGTGTTGGGGTAAATTTCCTTTTTTTTTTTTTTCTTTAGCTTTATTATTTTAATTGTTAATATTCATAAATATACAAAGTTACCATTTACCCCTTTCAATTTGGTAAAAGTGCACTTTTCTTGGTTTATTGACGGTTTCATAGACTATTTCCATCCAGATGGACTCTAGATACATATTTATTAAAGGTTATGGACCTCTACTGATACAAATTTTAAATTAGAGTAAAGTCAGAAAAAATTAAAAGGTTAGGAACTGCTATTGCAATTCTTCCTAATAATTATATAAAAAGAGCAGTACCACCCCGAAAGGGTTATGTGGGTCATATGTTTATTATTCATGTAACTCGACATGCAATAGCCCATCACTCATCAAATTGTCGGTCTAAATCACCTAATTATCTTAATTAGTTTCGCTACATACTTTCTATCATTTTTATCTTTTGAGTTGTGATATCTTGAAAAATAACTCAACATCTATTTCTCAAGTGATTAGACTCGAGTCATAAACAAATAAAAATCATTATTAATCACTTTTCATCGTTCAAAATTTAAGTTAAACTAAAGTTTTCCTTGCTGACATCATTAATCAAATCACAAATTTCAATTCACCGAACAACACTAGTGATGAATGCCTTTATTTATCCATCAAGATTTATGAAAATTGTCTATCTTTTATCTAACATTAAATTCTTTTTTTTTTTTTCAAAATGATGATGAATAATTATTGCAAGTGTTACATAATAAAATTTATTAATGATATTATCTGGAAGGTTTATAAATAATAATTTTATTAGTGATATTATCTGGGGAAGGTTTATAAATCTATTCATTATTGACAATAATGATGGAATAATTTAGTCTGTCAATTTAGAAAATGAGGGAGCATTGATCGATTGATCTGTCCCACTTGGTAGAGTCACCATGCAATAATGTTGCTGCATATTCCTTTTCTTTTTTTTACTTAGTTGTATTCAATTTAACGTTAAAGATTATATCGCTTCAACAATATAATATGTATACTATTTGATCTGATCAACTACTTAAATCGTAGCACTTTAGCATGAGTAGTCTTTGTAACAAGAAAGACACTATCTATATTTATAGATCTCCCCAACATAAAGTGAGACTAATGTAAATGTACAATTCATTGGATGACACATTATTTCCATGAACATGGGGAATTATTTTTTATTGATGCAGGAGCTCTGCTTATTGAGATGGCTAGAGGAGGTTGATTCTAAAGAGGGAGGGGTTCTCTAAGGAAGAAGCGGTTTGCTTTCGAAATAGTTGACTGCATGAACCCAGGTTTAAAAACACAATGGGGCATGACCGAGGAACTGTTATCTCTTTTCATTTTGTGGTGTGACAAGTTCTTATACAAGTCTGGAATGAATTTTTGTTTGTGAAAATATTTTTATGAACTTTTTAGTTTTTGCTTTTGACATTTATTGCTCAAGCTGAGAACGAACTGGTAATCCATTTTACTTATAGAACAAGGTTCTATAACTGGTCCTTAATTCCTTGATGTTGAAGGCACCCTGGGATAATCTCGTAGTTCTATAAGTGGAGATGATGGGTTAGTTGACATATATAAAAAAATTATTTAATAAAATGTGACGAATTTCACGTGGTTGATTATTTATCATCACTCTTTTCTTTTATAAGATATTGGTATCCACCGTAAAATATGTATGAAGAATTAAAAGCCTACGATGATATTAAAAAAAAAAAAAAACAACTTTCTGGACAAACACTTGGGTATTCTCAGTTTGAATAAAGCTGAAGAGCTCTTAAAATTTATATTTTCCAAATTAAGCATGAGATTTCAAGGATATTAAAACTGAGAAGGACTAATATTCTTTTTCTTTTTCTTCTCAATACTTCTCTGTAATGTTAAGAATCAGTCTGAAGTTTGATATTTGACTGACTAAATACACTTAGCAAAATAATTAATGAAAATTATTTAGTGTAAGAAAAAGAGAAAACAAAAAGAAACTTCCTTTATAAAAACATCTATAGTAAGAATTAATAAATATAGACAATGACTTCTGATGATGCCCTAATTTGGGTAGCTCGAGCATACGTGCCCGAGGAGAATTGGTCCAATTTGGTCTCAATGCGTTATGACGTCCTCGATCATGTCTCCTCAGGATTGTCATTCCTCGATCTTCAAGGTCTACCTCAAGGTCACCGCTAAAACGTCATACCAAGCAGCCCCTAATTTTTCAAGACCTTAAGATTTGTCCGACTCTAGATACAAAGTCCTGTCGGTAATATGTTACCTCACTCGGATAAGATTCTACCACCAAAATCCCACATCTATCCAAACACGTGGGTAATGCAAAACCAATTTAGTTGCGACTTCTAATTGCACTAGAACTCCTAGGAATCTCAGCGTTGTAGTCCTACTATGAGTCCACCACCTACCTCTATAAATACATCATTCTCATTCATTATCAAGGTAAGTTTTAACATAATTCACAGCATATATAAATTCTCTCAAATTCTCTCTCTGACTTAAGCATTGGAGGGGCGACGAGGACACACCTCGATACCTTTATTTCAGGTACCCGAAGGTGTCGTTCGTGTTCATCCTCAGTCGTCAAGCTCGAAAATCACAGGTACTATTTTTGGTAGCATCATTGGCGCCGTCTGTGGGAGACGTTACAAAAAGCCATGGTCAACACACGTTCAGGTCTTCCTCCAACAAGCTCATCTGCACCAGACCCCCACCTGTTGCGGAACCCCAAGCTCATCAAGAAGAATCACCTGCAGTACCCATAGCGCAACCACAGGTGGTCAATCTGGGTGCCTTCGAAGAACT
>CAIGRB010117905.1:0-12201 GCA_903798255.1 Fraxinus quadrangulata
TTCATGATGGCTGATTTATCGCAAAACCGTCATCTCTAACTGTCATCACGATTTTTATTCTTCAACCACCCACAACTGAGATTTTTGGATCGTGGGACTTGATTGGATTACTCAGTAACTGCTGTTTTTGGATGACTATGATGTCTTATATTTGTCAAGGTTTTGGGCGATTCGAAGGTTTGGGCGAAAATTGGCTCATTCATCTTGAGCGACCGCAGGACATTCCGTCGCTCAGATTTTGGACAACTTATCAGCTTGAACGATGACATTACTTTGTTATAAGGCCTCTTTTGCATTTATCAATGATTACATTGGGGCTTTTGTTCTGGACTTCTGAATTGAACTTCATTCCTTGGGCCGTTTAAATTTGGACTACACTTTTTGTGTGTCGACAAGTGGTGTTGGAGTTAAATATATAAGAAGTCTCGTTGAATTATTGATCAAAAGACCCACCAATTGTCATCCAATTAGGTGGACTAAGCAATTTATAAAGTAAATAACTATTATTTGGGCTATATCGTTTATTGTCGTAATTAAAATGGAGCATACACAAGTATTACTATGGTAGTGGTCGGGCACTCAATTCAAAAACAGGAAGTGGTGTTATTCTGATTCATCTCCATTTTCATGAAGACTTGCATGATTGGATGGTTGAAAAATATTCAACTATTTTTTTAACCACAAAAGGGAAGATGAAAACACAAAATTAAAAAGAAATAAAGGCATTTTTGCTTGATAGAGAGACACATCTCGCTGCACTCAATTTATGGGTTTCGTAACGGTAACTTCACCTCTATTCATATGCCAATAGTGCATGCATTATTATTTATTAGGTTAAAAGTTTGTTTTCCCAACTAAAGCATAATAGTCACTTAATTTTGCTTCGACTTCACTATCCCTCTGTTTTGTGCTGTTGAATGTGAAACACAGATGATTGAACCATAAATGATATCAATTGGTACTAGAAAGTTTTGAAAAAAAATTTAATTTAGCTGAATGTACGAAGAATAAAATGAAATTTGAAAGCGTCGAATTTATTTTTGTCAAAAGATATTGTTGTGATAAATGAAGTATGTTTTGAATAATGTTGTTTAGTATCACTAGTATGTGACGATACGTGAAATTAAATTTAAATAAAATGTCACATAGATAATATTACTCGTGTAATTGTCAATGATTTTTTTTTTTTAATGACCCCACAGCTTTGGATTCAGTGAATGACTGACTGTGCGAGTCAAGAACCTAACGGCATTATTGGGACTTCCTCATCCCAATGGCACAGTTCATTAACTTCCTCTCCTTTCCATCTGTTTTTTACGCAAAACCTTTTAATATTCACTCTTTCCTATTTTAAAAATAATTACCTCAATAGGCCAATACACTTACACTTGGCAACTATTCTATATTGGCCATATTTTTCAACGGATTTAAAAAATTTATTAAAATCTAGATATTCTTAACTTGTATTTTAGTCCATTTCGTTAAAATTTAGAAGATATAATTCAGATTTTATTAAAATCTAGGTGTTTCCAATAATATGTTAATTTCTAAACGTTCCATAATCAAGAGGATTTGAATAGATTATAAGGGATTTAAGCCTAAAAATATTCGTACCAAACTATGTATAAATTCTAGCCTGATTTCAATAGATTTGAGCCAGCCCATAAATATAAAGTAAATATTTTATGATTTGCCTAAGTATTTTAAACTAGACAAAATTAAAATAAAGATTCCATAAGTTTTAGGGAGAATTGTAGTCGCGGTACTAAGCATTTCAATTAGTAGCAGACTTAGTCTAAATATTTCATTTGTACCATCCACGATCCCAAACCTTTCAAGAATTAGCACTTGGAGTTTAAATGGATGGAAAACTAATATTTGACTGTTAGTTGACCCAAAAAATAATTTTGATCAAATTTACAAAGGGCAAAACGGCAACCTTACAGCTTTAATATAAAATACAACTATAATAATTAAATAAAAAAGAAGAAAAGAAAAATAAGGGTGGTCTTCTTCTTTCCCACCCTCCCTGAAAATCATCCACCGCCACCGAACGTCGGCATCACCGTCGACACCTATGCTCTCTTCCTTTGCTTTTGAGCTTTTATTTTCACCTCATCTTCTCCTACTATTGTAACCCTTTCGACTTGCCAATTCACATCAACCACAAATCCAAGTGCCAACAATCACTCTTTTCGTCGATGGCCTAATATACCTCCTTTCCTCCATCGCCAACACCCAACCAACCAATATCAATCTCCCTAAATTTGAATTCGAAAAAAAATCGTAAACGTCAACTTCCATTTATTCTCTCTAACTGTCGCATGAATTCACCCTTTATCTTCTCAAGTTGAGAGGTGCATTTCCCATTCACCTCACCGATAAAAAAATCCCAAAAAACCCTAAACCTCGCACCTTCCATCCTCTCATTTGCCACAAAAAAATAAGAAAAAAATACAAGAAACCAAGGGCATAGCATATCAACAGGTGGACTCGCCTATGCAATCGAAAAGGTTTCTGGAATCGGAAGTTATTTGGTCTAACTCTAAGATGGAGGTGTTGCAAAACGAATTGACTTAGATGAGTGAGACGGTTGTGCATATGGAATTAGAAAGGAATGTTGTGTCAATGTTTGATGCTTTGTACGTGGATCGATAGGCCGAGGTGATTGAAGGGAAAACCAAGGGCTTGGAGAGTAATATAAAGAATTTATTGAATGAGAATTTTAGTGTGAGTAGAGCGAGAAATATAAAAATTACATATTGAACATAGGTCCATGGGAAGCCTTTTAGGTGGCGGTTTCAATGCCCGTGTTAAAGGTTGGTGGTGGCAATGGCGTTGACGGTCGACTGCTGTCGCAGGGTAGGATGATTTTGGAATAAGTGTTAAATAGGGTCGAGGAAGAAGGAGATGGGGGTGGGTGGTTAGGGTTTTGTTTTTCATTTATTTATTTATTTATTATAATTGTGTTTTTTATGAAAAAATACAATTTTTTACTATATTACCCTTTTTAAAAATTAGTCAAAATGATTCAAAATTTATTATTCGGGTAAAATTTGCTATTAAGTGAAATGTTTAATACCGTGATTGCAATTCTCCCTGAGTTTTATGCTGTATATAATCCTAAACTTTGTTCTACACCCATGTCGATTTAAGTGCCACAATCACCGACAGACTCCATCGAGTTCTCTATTTTGTACACTGCAACCCTCTGAAAAATGACTCCTTGGAGTCTTCTTCTTTTCTTCTTCGGTTTTCAAGCAACACGCGCCGCCCTCCCGGGAACGTGGGAGCTTCTGGTCCCCGATGCCGGAATAGCCTCCATGCACACGGCAGTGACCCATTTTAACACAGTCGTCCTTCTCGACCGGACCCACATCGGTCCATCAAGAAAACTCCTGCCTGAACACCATTGCCAGCCCAGTCAAGGCGATCCTTTGTTGAGGCACGGAAGAGACTGTACTGCCCACTCAGTTCTCCTCGATTTACAAACCAACACCCTTCGCCCACTCACTATCCTCACCGACACCTGGTGCTCCTCCGGCCAGTTTCTCCCGGACGGCACCCTCCTCCACACCGGCGGCGACCTTGAAGGCTGGAAAAAATTCCGAAAATTCACTCCCTGCGATGCTAATTCACTCTGTGACTGGGAAGAACTTCAAGATATTGAACTTTCCCAAGGGAGATGGTATGCTACTAATCAAATATTACCAGATGGTTCAATTATTATTATTGGTGGAAAGGCTTCTAATAGTGTAGAATTTTTTCCACCAAGGAAAAGCGGTGCCATAAAGTTTTCTTTTCTGGGTGAAGTTGAGGACAATCAAATGGATAATCTTTATCCATATGTCCATTTACTCCCGACTGGCCAACTATTCATTTTTGCCAACAATAAAGCTGTATTATACGATTACAATACAAATACTGTAGCAAAAAATTATCCCATACTTGATGGTGGTCCTAGAAATTACCCCTCTGCAGGGTCTTCGGTGATGTTGCCGTTAACCGGCGATTATTCCTCGGCTACTGTTGTAATTTGTGGAGGAGCTCAATATGGGGCGTACTTGGAGAGGACAACTGATACTCCAGCACATGGAAGTTGTGGTCGGATCGAGGCGACCGGACTGGACCCGGTTTGGGAAATGGAGGACATGCCATTTGGGAGAATTATGGGTGACATGGTGATGTTGCCCACGGGGGATGTGCTGATTATTAATGGAGCTCAGGCGGGGACTCAAGGTTTTGAAATGGCTTCTCAGCCGTGTTTATTTCCGGTTCTGTATAGACCTAGTGAACCGGTGGGGCTGCGGTTCATGACTTTGAATCCCGGTTCGGTTCCAAGAATGTATCATTCGACGGCAAATTTGTTGCCGGACGGGAGGGTTTTGCTCGCCGGAAGCAACCCACATTATTTCTACAAGTTCAACGCTGAGTTTCCGACTGAATTGAGGATCGAAGCATTCTCCCCGGAGTATTTGTCGCCGGACAAAGCTAATATACGGCCGGTTCTAGTGGACCTACCGGAGAAAGTGGGGTATGGAGAAGTGTTCACGGCGGCTGTCACAGCGGAGCTTCCGGTGGTGGGGGTGATTGAGGTGAATTTCGCCAGTGCACCGTTCTCAACCCACTCCTTTTCTCAAGGACAGAGGCTGGTGAAACTAACGGTGACTAGCCCGGTTCCTGATGGTGCCGGTAATTACAAGATAACATGCACGTCGCCGCCTGGTGGAATGGTGGCGCCTCCGGGTTACTATATGGTTTTTGCTGTTAACCTAGGGGTTCCGAGTATTGCGCGGTGGGTCAAGTTAGGGTCTTGATCCTTCTCCCTGCCTTATTTATCCTTTCATTTTTTATATTTTACATATTTTCGGTTTTAGGTATTATAATTTGGTTAATTGTTAAGATTATATTCATATAAGAAATTCTGAAAGTAACTGTGAATATAAAGACACAGCATTACTCGTGGAAGAAATGGAAGTTTTTCTACTTGTGGAAGAAATGGAAGTTTTTCTGTCTTGTTGTGAATAACTACGATTTTTTAATTTAGTTCTCGTTGATGTTTAAAATTGTCTCGACTTTATCTTTGAAATCAAATTGATGAGTTTTATTAATTGAAAAGTATATTAGTAAATAATGTATTTTAAAATAGTAGTTTAGTGAAAAGTGTGATATTGAATTTGCGTGTTATATTATTTTAATAAAAAAATATATAATTAAAAAATTATTTTGAAAATAATGGATATGAAACATACGCTAAACATGAGGGGATTTTTTCAAGTTGATTGAATTATTATTTTATTCGAAAATGTTTCTGAAAACTGATGCCGACAACTTCAATTGTTTGCAGGTAGCTTAACGGCTATATAGGTTTACCTTTCATTATCATTATCATTTCACTAAAACCTATTATTTTTTTTAATCTCTTGACGTGTCCATCGTATGATGGTAATACCAGCAAAAATCCTTCACTGGCTAAGCCTATATTAGTTACGGTCAACGGAAACCTTCTGAACATATTTAGTTCCTGTTTCGTTTGGTTAATGCAAATGTGAAAGATGGGTGAAAAAAAATGAATTTCAGGAAAATTAATTATGTAAAAATTATTTTGTAGGGAATTTTTAATTAAGTATGTTTGATTAATATAATTTTTTACTTGAAAAATTTTTAAATTTTGTGTTCATTTGATTTTGTTTTACATGAAAATTGTTCATTAAAGTGATAATCTTTTTCCAATTGGTTATAAAATTTATTTCTATTACCAAAAAGAAAAAAAATTCCCCTAAAAAATTATTTTTTCCATCAAAGTTTAGTGTTTGTTTGACTTTGTTTTACATGAAAATTGTCTATTAAAGTATTTATTATTATTATTATTTTACAATTGGTTATGAAATTTGTTNNAAAAAAAAAATTCAGAAACCTGGAATTGCATTTTCGTGGGGATGGGAATTTGTTTTACCTAAAAAATATTGCCTATCAAATATGCCAAAAACAAGAAAATAGAATTTTTTTTTCCAACTTCCAAGGAAAAAATGGCTTATCAAACGTGGCCTAATATTTTAATATATTTTGATAAAAATTAATAAAATATGTGGTTAAAAAAAAATAAAAATTGAGAATCTCATAAAATATACAGTAAAAAATGAATTTGTAAAAAAATTGGAACCAAATAAAAGTTTAGCATGTTTTATTGAACATGAACGAATATTATAAAAATAGATAAGACAAATACTTGTTCAAGTTATTCAATGTACCTTAAAATATCGAAAAAATTATAGCGAAAGTCCGTAACCTATTGGTGTTGTGTCGCGTTAGTGTAGATTAGTTTTCAATGTTTCAAGACTTGACACATTGTACTAACTCACAATTTCCATTTACTTGACCGTTAAAAGTTATATTAAAATCTTGGTGCGAGCAAGTGGTAGAGCAAAAGGAGAGATTGTCGATTGTCAAAAGAGGAAACATATTCAGCCTCTGTTTGAGCTATATTCTCATTTTCATTATCATTCTTCTACTTATTTTCAACCACCTATTTTTCAATAAAATAATATTTTCCACTAATTTTTCCTTTTTTTTCAACCACATATTTTCCATCACATCAAAAAAATGCATTATGTCCTAAAAAATGTGTATCAAACACACTCTCAACAAGATACAAGATAACAAGACTGGTATTGATGATCCTCCAATTGCGTTTATTTCTTCGTGGCATCTTTAATAAAAACTGTCAATTAATCACCAATATGCTATCCACTTAATATATAAAAATTTAAGATTTCAATTATTTTCAATCACTCATTTTTCAATAAAATAATATTATATATAAACTCAAAATTTTTCTTTATTTTTTAATCATACATTTTTTATCAATCTACTTTTCAAAAATGTATTGTTTTAAGAACAGTGGAGCTCAAAGATGCTCTAAATATCAAGAAGCGAAGGTTTAAAAAAACATATTTAAACATATTTCCTCGTTGAAATCTTGGACTAATATTTTTTGATATTTACTACATCTCAATTGTATGTTGACCTTTTTATGGGTCCATTTGATATGACTTTTGTTTTTATCAAAAACACTTTCATAAAATTAATTAAGCGAATAAAAAAATACATTTTAAATTTCAAAAGCTCATCTTGACTTTTTTAAAATCATGCCAAACAATTCTCCCATGACGAACTTGGATGCATCACTCTAGTCTATTATAAGCTAAGATGTTTAAATGCCTTATTAGCACAAAATATTCATACGTTTCGCTCTTAGTGTGCAAAATGTCCTCATATTTCAAATTTTTGCATTTTCACTCATATTTTAATGTTTCATTGTAGAAAACGTTGTTTTCATCAATTTTTATTTAATTTCTCAATTAAAATTGTAAAATGACAGATATATCATCCTATTTAAATAAAATAAAAGGAAAATAAAAAAAATGCAATCATGCTCCAATTTTTAAAAGAAATACAAATAAATCCCAAATAAATTAAATTAAAAAAATAAAAAAAGTAAAGAAAATAAAAGTCGTTTTCTTCGTGTTCTCCCTATCCCTCTCCTTCTCTCACCCACTAGCCACTCCCACTCCCACTCCCATCTCCACCCTACCCCCACACCCTCACTATGAAACGAAACCAGAAAATAGATTGAAAAATACCAGAGGATGTAAAAATACTAAAAATCAATCTCTCATATTTCTTACTAAATGATGTAAAAGTGTTTAGATCGATTTTAGGATTAAACAAAAGATGACTTTTCTTCTTATTATAGTCATTGGCATTGTTTTTTACTTCCACAAGCTTTCTTGAATGGGGATGAATTTTATGTAGGTGACACTCACAATACTTGTGATGGGGGCACTACATTTCTTAAGAACCTCCATTTCTTTCCGTCCGTTCGTTTACACATTTCTAGATAAGCAGTCACTATATTCAAACATCAATACCGAGAAACATCTTTTTAAAATCTACATCTAATCTAGTGTGTAAAAAGAAGAAATCATCAAAGAAAAAGAATAGCAGGAAAAAGAAGATCAGGAAGCACATAAGTGAAAAATGCAAAAGTTTGAAACGTATGGATGTTTTGCACACAAAAGACCAAACGTAGGAACGCTTTGCACACTAAAGAATAAACGTATGAACGTTTTGTGCTAATAAACCTTATATATCATGGTTTGTCTTCCAAATTCCTTCATTTGAACATATGTAAAAGAATTCCCCTTATTTACAGTCAATTCATTCCCACTTAGACTCACACAATAAAGCAAAATCAACTTTTGATTTACATAGAAAGAACAAAGAAAGAACGATATAATTACCTGATGATTTAAAGACAATGGTTGTCGTGATGCTGTCGGGTAAATGTGAGGGTGAGGGGTGGAGGTAGGGGTGGGGTGGGGTTAATAACCCAAATGGTCATTTAACTTTGCAAAAAAATTTCACAGAATCATTGAACTTTAAAAATCACCCAACTCATCACTGAATTTTGCAAAAGGTTTACACGGGATCACTGAACTTTAAAAATCAGATTCCCTGGGAAATTTTTTGCAAAGTTTAGTGATGAATGAGATTATTTTTAAAGTTCAATGACCCGTGAAAACCTTTTGCAAAGTTCAGTGATGACTTTGATGAATTTTAAAGTCCAATGACCATTTCTGGTTATTAACCCAATGGGAGTGGATAAGAGAAGGAGAGGGAGAGGAGGAAGGGGAAAAAAAAAAAACTTTTCTTTTCTTATTTGACGGACCTAAAAGTACTATTTTCGATTCTTGATCAGGTTGGGCATGGGGGTGGGAGTTGGAGAGGGGGAAGAAGAAGACTTCTCTTTTCTTCTCTTTTTTGATTTTTTTTTTAAATTTAATTTATTTGAGATTTATTTGTACTTTTTTAAAAAAAGGAGAGTATGATTGCAATTTTTTTCTTTTGTTTTATTTAAACAGAATGATATACTTGTCATTTCACAATTTTCAATTAAAAAATTGGATAAAAATTGATGAAAATGATATTTTCTACAATGAAACGTTGAAATATGGGTGAAAATACAAAAAATGGAAACGTGAGGACTTTTGCACATTAAGAGCGAAACGTATGAATGTTTTGTGCTAATAAGCCTATTATTTGGATAAATAATTGAAGGGTCTAGTGCTTCTATGGTGTGGACCTCAAATTTTGAATTGGAATAGAAATGGGGGCCTCTCAGTGATCTTACTGCATTATCCACATGATTCTTCTACATGATTGCACAAATTCGGCAACAACAATCAACTACTCCACTATCATTATGTACTACAGTACTACTAATAATTTATCAGTAGTTGCCCTCCAACTAAATTCATTTCAACTCAACTCAACTACCTTCCCTGCATTTTTTATTTATTTATGTTTTGGCTTAGTTTAAAGAAATATTACTTTTTAGCTTATAAAGTAGCATTTTGGAAAAGGGTAAATTTCATCAATTAACTTTTCACTTATCTTCAATCCAGAAATATATTTCAATTTTGTTCAATCAAATAACTACAATTTAATTTGATTTCAACGGGGATAACTACACTTTGATTTAATTTTAACATAGGTAACTTTATCTAATTTCACTGACAAAAAATGGTGAAATGATAGTCAATAAATTATGATCATTGCACATCATCATCAGTTGCTAATGTGAAATAAGTGTGATTTTTAGTTAAATGAATTGTGATTTTCATTTTTTTTTTTTTACTTCACGTCCTCAATTCCATTTAGTTCAAGCTACAAAAATGGATGAAGTTATCCAATTAAAATAAAATAAAAGTGCAGTTATTCGATTAAACTAAATTGAAGTACAATTACTTGATCGACACTGAATAAAAGAATAGCTGTCATGAATGGAATTTAGCTTTTTCTAAAACATGAACACATTATGTATTTATTATATTTATATGTAACTACGCGTATCTTTGGTCATTCGAGTAGTTGAAATATGAAATACAGATATTAAATAATCGAAAAGGACTTGATTTATTATTATCATGGTCCACTTATATTGTTGACTTATATGGTTCGATATTTATAAATTATAATGTATAGGGTTTTTTTATCCAGAGATGTATGTACATTTAAAAAAAAAAACGTGGAAGACAAAAACACATGTTGGTGCTACTCAATTATCGTCAACAACAAAACAAATTGAGTGTAACATGTTTCATAATAAGCGGTTAGAGCTACCTAGTTCTACATAAAGTTAATGAGATGTTAAATAATTATTTAAACTCGATTTAAATATTCTATAAATCAAATCCAACTAATGTTGTTAAACTCGATTATTACTAATCTTTTATTAAGCGTCGGATCAAAGTGAAAATGAGTGTAAGAGAACCGAACCATGATTTGCAATTGAAGACGCTTTATGCAACAGAAAGGAAAACAATTGCTTTAAAAGCACGCAACAAAACTTTTATGGATATGTTGGAATAGTTTTAATTCTTTCTAAGAAATTGCTCTAAAATAGTAATATGGAATCCTAATTCTTTTTCTTCTCCTACGAGCTCCTAAGTCAATAAAATCTCTTCAAACGGGATGTTGATGCACGCCACTAGGTCGGACTCTATAGTTTGACAAGATTATGACGATAACTCGAGTGATATGACCTATATAAGAGGGTAAAAGTTCAACGAAATAGGTCGAGTTAAGTTAATTCTCTATAATACTACTAAGCGTGTTTTCAGCTATACTACAAGCCTTGTTTACATTTCAAAATTCTAGCAAACAATACTCTTATTGTGTTAAAAGTTTTCTTTAAATTGCTCTAAAAATGTCACTTTTTTGTCATCAATCATCAATAAATCCTAATTTGTTTGCTGAATCAAACTTACTATTATGGTAAAAGTACGAACAATTTATTAACTTTTATTTTAATAACACAATTCTTTCTTTCGAAAGTCTCATAGTTGCACAATCCTTTGATTCTTAAAAAATCAATATAGTCAAGTCCATACATCAAATGATTTCGATCTCAATGTATGGCAAGAAATCAGCCTCTACAGGCATTGGGAATAGAAACATGTTAGGTGTACAACTTGGTTTACAACCAATGAGTTGGAAGATATCCACACCATACATTTAAAAAACTATTTTTCAATCAATGGTGTGGATCCCCACACCTCACAAGTTGTCAACCAAGTTATAAAACTTGGTAATTCTTGGGGATGAAATATGCTAGGTGTGAAACCTAGTTTACAACTTGGTTTACAATCAATGAGTTGTAAAACTTGGTTGTACAACTAGAATAATTCTTGGGGATAAGGTGGGTAATTCAATATGCGATTACTATATGTATACATCGATGTCAATAAGATATTGTACTTGTAATTATAATTTAATTTGATTTCAATCGAGTAACTACGTTCAATTCCACCATTTGAATTGATGGACATCAATGTGGTAGTTAATAAATGATAGATGCTGATTTATTTCACTAAACTAATGATAAAGTGTTTATGACTATCATGTCATCAATTTCATTACCCATCCTAAGAAGAGGTTACGTTAATTGGAATTAAAATAGAATGTGTTTACCCACTTTGTATCGGCTTAAAACGGAGTTACTTGATTGAAATCAATTGATACCCAACTAAATAAAGTTGAAGTACATTTACCTTATTGACCCGGAGTGAGTGTAATATCTTAAATGAAATTCACCCAAAATATATTCAAATCTAGATGAGACCAACTCTAAAAGAGATGGGCGTAAAATAGATTAGTAGATGGAATAATAGTGTTTAGAGGAAATTACACACACACCCTTATTTTTTAACATATTGTTGCATTTTTTTTTATATCGTAAGTGTACGATATCGTAACAAGTAATATAGTGGACTTTTGAATCCGGATTATCATTCCCACGAGAACTATACTTCAAATCTTAATCTAATTTTTATAAAATTTATTCGACGAAAGTAAATAAATAATTATGATAATTTTTCCTAATTACTTTTGACTGATTGAAAATAAATAATAATATAGCAAAAACAGATAATTGGAGAAACAAATATGTGATGAATATTAGGGCATAACAATTTCATCTATTGATCGCCTTTATTTTTAATTCAAGATTCATAACATAATGTAGTGTTCGGTCGAATTCTTCTATTGTATTCAATTTACCCCTCTCGAGTTCTCATTGAGCCTATTTAACTAATTAAATTCCATATCTCTATGCGAATTAACGTTAGTCAAACGAAA
>CAIGRB010117905.1:12779-42893 GCA_903798255.1 Fraxinus quadrangulata
ATTTAATATATTATTTCTCTCCAAGGAATTCATCTTTGAATTTTGTCATTTTTCGCCACTTTTACATTCTTTTTTCCAAATATTCATTAAACATAACATTTAACCTACAAAACACAATATAATATTAATTAAGTAGAATTTAATTAAAAATAATAATAAAATATCATGATTTAAGGCAACAAATAAGTGTATAAATTACACTTATCACATACCATTTCAAAAATGAGGATTTTATTTTATTCTTTCAAAAATAAGGTATATACTACACACTCTCCGCACCCTACCTCACATTTGTTAATAAGACATTGTACTTGTAATCACAATTTATTTTGATTTCAATCGAGTGATTACATTCAATTCCACCTCTTGAGGTGATGGACATTGATGTTGTAGTTAATAAATGATAGGTGTTTATTTATTTCACTGAACTAATGATAAAGTGTTTATGACTGTTATGTCATCAATTTTGTCACCCGTCCTAAGACGAAGTTACATTAATTGAAATTAAAATAGAATGTTGTTACCCAATTTGTATCGGCTTAAAATGAAGTTACTCGATTGAAATCAATAGTTACCCAACTAAATAAAGTTGAAAGTACGTTTACCTTATTGACCTAGAACGAGTGTAATTACCGTGAATGAATTCACTCGAAATATATTCAAATCTAGATAAGAGCAACTCTACAACAGCTGGGCTTAAAATGGATTAGTAGATGGAATAACAGTTTTTAGAGGAAATTACACACCCTTATTTTTGAACCTACCATTTCAAAAATTAGAATTTTATTTTATTCTTTCAAAAATAAGGAATATACTACACCCTCTCCTCACCCTACCTCACACCACCCCACCTATCATTTTATTAATTTTTCCCCCAATTCACATATCACCCTTTTTACCTTCATTCACCATCGTCACCCGCTCACCACTCCCACCACTGCCATAACCACCCAACCCCTCCATTCAACCGCTGTCACCCGCCACCACCACTCCTACCACTACCTATAAACAATCAACCACATCATTCATCCCCGTCATCCGTCACCACTACCTATAAAAACCCCCCGTTATTCACCCCCGTCTCCAGAGGCTCATCAATGAGCGCCTCATCCATCAAAAGGATAATTAAAAGTGTATGATCGTTGTAACCCTAGAAGTATGATGAGTCAGATTCATTCTTGCTCAGAGTCAAAATAGAGCCAAAGGGGAAGTAAGGGTAGAGGCCGTAAATAGGTACCAAAGAAGAATGATGAACAAAAATGTGTAACTCTAAATCTCTAGAATTTGAAAACATAACACACTTTATTGCCAGGATCCTCTATGTCAAATCATCAAAAAAATTATAAAGTATGAAATATACCTTGATTCATTGGAAATGATTTTTTAATTTAGATATTGAATTGGGCGTTCTTGATTATTACTTCTTGATCTTTAATCTTGATTGTTTCAATCATTGTGAGTTTTGGATCTTCATTTTCAATATGTTTTCTCTTATAATTCCTATTTTGATGGAATGACACGTAAAATGAGAATCACTCATAAATTAGGGACCGCAACCTTATATATATTTCGACTCATCGTGAAATACAATCCTTAAGAAATGGATCTCTACACATATTTAGACTTATACCATAATTAGATGCTCAAAATCCATAACTGTAATTCTTTATTAGACCACTTTAATTGAGTTTAACCTTAATATATCCTTTAATACTCACTTAATTACATATGTAGACCCATATAACAAATTAAAATCCAACAAAAATGGGAGGAGAATAAGTTATTGGAGATGGAGGTGGTTTCGAGCCTAAGGGTGAGTAGAGAATATGGGTTTGCTGTTTGGAGATACATGGATAATTGGGTAATTTGTGACCTATTAAATGTATGATTTATAACTAAAATATGTGATTTGTAGCTCACAAATTGTGCATTTGTAACTTTGTCCTTGTGTGATTTATGACTATTATGTCACCGTGAACATAAATTGCGGGTTATTGTGATCGTGACATATTTAATTAAATTATAAGTCACATTATTTATTTGAGATCAAAAAATATGGCCACTTGATTTTTATTTTTTTTTAAATTACAAGTTTCTTATTTTAAATGTATCTTGAAACCTTTATAGTTGTGTATTTTTTTGTTGTAAAAATTACACATATTTATCTAAAAATCACCACTTATACTATGCAACCTTTTTATTTTAAATAAAAAAAAATACTGATATAAGTAAGTATAAATAAAAATTCTCAAATCACCTCACTCTTCTTCTACCATCAACAAACTCCACTAACAATGCTCGAAATCAACATTTCAAGCTTCTATATCCTTTAATTTTATTTCCGCATATTAAATCAAAAATTTCGCTCATCTTCTTCTTAAGGCTTCTTACTATTACCGTGATGTGTGCTTGGATTTGAATTTCCATTACATGTTGAATTTGGGAGTAAATTATGGAAATAGTATTTATGTTGATTTTGGGAATGAATTATGGAAATAGTGTTTATGGTTTTATTACTTATGTTATTTAGTATTTTTGATATATGTTCAAATATATAGTATATATAAGGTCTGGATGGGACGGGTATGAAACGGATAAATCATTCTTACCCTTGTCTTGTCAGGTATTTTTGTCATTTTACCCCATCTCCATACTCGATTAAAGCGGGACAGGACATGACAGGATGAGACGGGACGGGGCGGGCCCCTGCCTACCACCCTATCTATTTTTTCTTTTTTATTTATTTATTTTATTTATTTACTTTATTAGTAATTATTTTTTTTCCAATTTGTTAAAAATAACTTATATTCTCTTTAAAATAATGATAAATCTATTAATTTTGTTTGATAAAAAAACTCAATTTGAAATTAACTTTAAATTGTGCGGGGTATCACGGTAGGGACTATGTTTCTCGTATCCACTTCGGGACAACGATCCTAGCCCCCGTTTATCCTGTTAGACGGGTAATCTCAGCACCATTTGGGCCGAGACCTCACAGATATCGGGTTGAACAGATTTTTTCCTAACCCTATTTGAGCCCCATTTTTGGTATAGAATATGTGGTTAAAAATAAAGAAAATTTTGAGTTTGTGTGTAATGCTACAAAAAATGGTACCTACTGATTTTCAAGCTTGACGATTGAGAATGAGTACGAACAAGATCTTCTGATACTTGAAACAAAGGCGTCGGGGTGTGTCCTCGTCGTCCCTCCAATACTTAAGTTAGAGAGAGGATTTGAGAAAATATTTATGCTGAAAAACTATGTAAAAACGTACTTTAATAATGGATTAGAATGATGTATTTATATAGGTAAGCAATGCATTTCTAGTGGGAGTATAATGTTGAAATCCCTAGGAGTTCTACCATGATTGGAATTTGCAACTTAATTGGTTTTGTATCACCCATGTATTTGGATAAAGATGAAACTCTGATGGTATAATCCGTTCAGGATGAGGTAAAATATTAAGAACATGACTCTATATCTCTTAGGTTTAGATAAGCATTGACACGAGGGAGAGTCCTAATAAGTCAATGACTGCGTGGTACGAGGTCTAGCCATGATATCGAGGAAGACATAGTGGGCGGAAAAGAGGCAATCCCGAGGAGACTTGGTCAAGGAGGTCACGAGGCGTTGAGGCCAAATTGAAAAAAATCTCCTCGAGCCACGTCCTCGAGCTCAACCAATATTGGGATCATCAGCATTCCTCGAACTTAGAGCTCGAGCTCGACCTAAATTGGACTCATCAGTGTAATATTATTTTATTGAAAATATGTAAGTGAAAAAAAGATAGAGAAAAATGTATTTTGAAAAAAATGGAGATCAAGAAAGGGCACGATATTTTATTTTTGAGTGATGTACACATGATTTTTTCCCTTTTTTTGTCCAGTGTTTATTATTGGACTCTTCGAAACCAATGAAACTAATTAGCCCAATTTAATATTTGTAGGCCAATAATTTTTATAGTAGTTTCTATACAGAATGGGCCAAATAGATTAACGCCCAAGGTTTGGAGTTATTTGGTGAACTCCTCAATATCATTGCACCAAACCAAACATAATGTGATTCCTGAATATCTCGCGCTTCTCTTATCCCAGACACGTTTTTAAATGAGGGCGGCGAACTTATTGATTCAACGATTTCGACATTGATAGGGACAACAAATCGTGATTTATGCTAAAGATTAAACATAATTAAAATATATTTATCACACTACACTTTTTTTAAACTATGACAATAAAGGATTTTCTATGGATTACGCAAGTTTGAAGAATAATAATATTATTTTTTATGGAGAAGATTATCCGTTCATGTCAATACGATCACAGTCATATTCTCTAGTGAATATAAATACATTCCAATTACATTGAATAATGTGAGAATGATCCATTGTTTTATAGATTGGTGATCAACGATGTAGAATCACTTGATTTTGAATGAGGAAAACTCTTTACTAAAAAAGGTTTGAACGGGATATTTGGTTTTTCTCTCCACCCTATTATATTGGTGTGCACTTAAGGAATTTCAAATTTTTTTTTGGAAGCTGTACACATCTTTTCCAATAAAATGAATCAATGCAAAGCAGCACAAAAAATAATTAATTCGAATACAAAAAATAATTAATTCCAATTTAACGTCTTTTTTTTTTTTTTGGGATAGTCCGTATTTGCTAACTAATCAACCACATTATGTATTTCTCGTCATATATGAGATTTAGCAGGTTCAACTTAATACAATAATAAACATAAATTTGAACTTTGTGATTAATATATTGGACATGTGGTCTGACATTCATTAAGACATAGTTAAAAGAAATGATATATGAGCTTGCTTGGCCAAGCTTAAAAAGTTTGCTTTTTAAATTAATAATTAATTAAAATAAAAAACGAGTAAAGTTTGTATTTATAGGCTTAACCTATCATGCTTGTTTGTTCTATTTTGGTAATTATTGGTGGGACCCTATCTGCCAGGCTAGTAAACAACGTGAAAAATATTGGGCTTTAATTCCTGGCCCACATCGCGTTCTGTCGAAGTGAGCATATTTTCTCGGCAGAAAAGACTTTACTCCCGTTCTCAATAAGCCTTTATTCGACTTCTTTTGGGAGGAAGAAGTGGGACGAGTGTCTTAACACAAAAACACATGAGAAATATGTAAAATAATATTCCGCAAATTCAAATCACTCCCCTTATTAGGGTTTTATCTAGGGTTTATTTTCAACAATCTCGCGAAGAAGTCAAAAGGAAAGATTAAAGCATTACTTTATTTCAATTCCCACGCTCCTAGAACCAATAATTTGGTTTCACCTGTGGAACTTTTTTTTTTTCTTTCCCGTGAAATTCGATAAATGGAAACTAGAGTTGGAATGTCGGCGCATGGAGGGGTTGTGGACGGTGGTGCATCTACCAGGAAGTTAATACACCATCAGCATTCGCGGCCGCAACGGCAACAGCAGCAGCCTGGTACGCAGATTGGAACTGTTCCTCAACTCCTCTCCGGTGGCATCGCCGGAGCTTTCAGTAAAACCTGCACCGCTCCTCTAGCTCGCCTCACCATTCTCTTTCAGGTGTTGTGGTTTTTTCTTTCTTTTTCTTTTATCTCCTTAAGGTACTAATTATAAAGATATTTGATCACGATGGCTTTTTTTTTTGGTTATGATTTGAAGTCATTGCAAGGTTATTGTTTACTAGGGGTTTTTGTGGGCGAATGTTCTAATTGCAAGAATGATATGAACAAAATGAAAAGAAGAAGGAAAAAGGAGCTCCCTAAGGATCTCCCAATAGTTTGAAGGAATTGATGTGTATCTGTACAAACATATTTGGGCAGAATAGTGTTTGGGGCCGTAAAGATTTGAGTTTCTTGTTATATTAATAGTTATATTAAAATTGACAGTGCAGATTTGGGTGTCCAAAATTATTTTGATGTTGGGGAATTTAATACCCTATAATTTTCACTGCAGTGTTAAAATTTTGGATTTTAGCCATTTGTTACCTCAGTAAAAGGTTCTCTGTACTTACTCCTTTATCATATTGTAGCATCAGTTACTAAATATTAGCTAATTGGTCTTTTATCTCTCCTTATTTATATATTTTTAGTTTTATTAATTTGAAAATTACTTGCTGGCTCTGCTTTAGGTACAAGGAATGCACTCTGATGTTTCAGTAAAGCCTAGCATATGGCATGAGGCCCTACGTATTGTCAATGAGGAAGGTTTTAGAGCTTTCTGGAAAGGGAATTTGGTTACAATTGCTCACCGGCTTCCGTATTCTTCGATCAGCTTCTATGCTTACGAACGCTACAAGAATGTGAGTTTTGTAAGATTAGGATTCCAGTTTTAATTCCATTAAAAGTAAAAACACGTTTAGTTTGCTGCTTTGCGGGTTGCATATTGCCTTTGTTACTGATTCTAGAATCTTTTGCAGATCTTAAAATCTGTTACAGGACTTGATGGTTATGGGGAAAATGCAAGTGCAGATGTTTTTGTGCATTTTATTGGCGGTGGTTTGGCAGGAATGACAGCTGCTTCTACCACATATCCACTGGATCTCGTCAGGACACGGCTTGCTGCACAGGTACAGTAATCATAATGTGTTGCTTGTTAGCATTTTAAATTCATGTTCTCCCTCACCCACACTGCCACCCAGTCTGCCATGCCCAGCGGATGCGTAGATACATATGCAGACTCAAAAACCCCACCTACCTAAAAGAAATATGTTAAAAAAAACCTGATATAAATTGTAGGACAAGGAGCAAAGATAACATGCATACAAAATTTCAAATGAAAACAGGTTTCTAGCTACTCTGTGTCGTCATTGACGGCCTACTTTGCCTCTTCCTTTATACTTTTATTTTCTATGGTCAGCCGCTTTTGGGGGATATCTCGCTTATACCTCAGTTATCCATGTCATTCCAATAATTTATTTTTTGAATTTTTATTTTAATGCTAAGGCTGAATTGAGTTAGTTTGGAAACTTTTTAGAGGAATACAATATATTACCGGGGCATTTGGCATGCGCTTCATACCATATGCAGGGATGAAGGTTTCTTTGGCTTGTACAAAGGACTCGGAGCAACATTATTGGTATATCTTTATCTCTTGCTTTGCTTCTTTGCATCTCTGGTTTTCTTTTCTCTTGCTGGTTGATAACTCATTTCATTTTTTTGGGTGGTTGCAGGGTGTTGGACCCAGTATAGCAATAAGCTTTTCTGTTTACGAGAGTTTGAGATCCTATTGGCATTCCCAAAGGTGAGAACATAGTTGTTGGGGGGCTGATGTATAATTTATTTAATATTCTAGTTTATGTCCTAATCCTCATTATTCTTGAGAATCACAATTTAATCTCTATCAGGCCCAATGATTCTGTTGTAGCAGTCAGCCTTGCTTGTGGTAGCCTTTCAGGCATTGCATCATCAACAGGTGATTGTGCTGTACTATCTGAAATGTATATTTTATGGAAAAATTGCAGCATTTGTCCCCAATTTTTAGTGTTTGTAGCAAATTGCTCCTCAATCTTTAAAATTAAAGAAGAAAAAAGAAAAGACGAAAGGAAAAGGGAAAAGACAAGAACCTTCGCCAACCCACTCAAGGTTGTTTGGATCTTAATTGGATCGTATCAGTGGAGGGGTCTTGCGGATCAGATTGAGGATTGTAATATCCTGCTAAAGAATGATCTGAAATATTGAAAAAGATAAAAATAAAATTTCTACGAACAAATTAACAATTATAAGACCAACAATAAAAAGATAAAAAAAAAAAGTTTTTAACTGCTGTCTACAACAAGGATTTTTGTCAAAGTAACTATTCAAGCATGATGCTAAAAAAGGTCTTATCTTTCCGAGCTTCTCTTCGTGCAGATATATCAAGAAGAACATCCAAATAATTGCTTGGCCGTGGACGAACTGTATCCTTGTTTTCTGTTATCCATTCGTCAATCACAAGAGATATAATCTGGAATTGCAGTTATGTATACCATAACTAGTGCTATCCTCGTTTTCTGTTATCCATTCACTAGTGCTATTCTTTTAGCGATCCTAGTGAATTGCAGTTATGTATACCATCTGGATCGTTTTGTCTTTTTAGGATTGTAGGATCGTGCGATCTTATGAATCAGATCGCTATTTTGATAACCATGCGCTCACTTCCCTGCAACAAACCAGCCCTGCCACTCAGTAAAGCGTTTCACCATTCGCTGCTCTCATCTCTGCCCCTAATTTTGGCTTCTTGCACTCCCAGTTTCCTGTCCCCCACCACTATCTCCAAAACCCACCTCTCCTGACTTTGGGTTTCTGTGCAGTTTCCCCTGGTTTTGGAACTACGACCACGTGACTGTGAGGGGGTGCATATTGAAGGATTTTTCTTCCTGGTTTTTTTGAGAGAGGAAAATACTTTTTATTTTGTTTTATCTTTTAATGAAAATAAGGGTAGAATTGTCCTTTTAACTAAAATTGGACAGAAACAGTCCATAAAGAGCACTTATGCAACTATATTGAAAGGTTGGGGACTGTATTATGCAGTTTTTCCTATTGCAATTTTTCATATTTTATAATATATCTTGTATCTGGAAAGGTATCCTTATTCTTGTGTTTACATGTTCACCCTGTTAAGAATTTGGTGGACTTTCCTTATTTGGAATTTTAGAATTCAGCCCCTGTTTGACACACATTAAAATTTTCATTTTCATTCTTCTACTCATTTTCAACCACACATTCTTTAATAAAATAATATTTTCCATCACATCAATAACTTTTCCTTCTTTTTCAACTATACATTCTAAATTTGGTTGACCTAATAATTGAGCACATTAAAATTTTTATTCTCATTATTCTACTCATTTTCAACCACACATTTTTCAATAAAATAATATTTTCCATCACATCAATAACTTTTCCTTCTTTTTCAACTATACATTCTCCATCAATCTACTATTCTAAAATACATTTTTTCAAAATAATGTGACCCAAACACACCCTCAAATTGTACCTCTTGTGGATCTACATAGTTTAGTTTAACATGTTTCTGATCATGGTGTCTGAAATTACTGTTTACAATTAGGGAATCACAAGAATGCTTGGATACTGGTTGAGGTGAATTTTGAACCCAATTTTCTTGTATAACTTTGGCCAGCTCTGTACACGCACAAAGGGAAAGTGTTAATAAAACGAGGCTTTAAATTAGGATCTAATATAATTGGTCGTCCCACTAGAAAGCATTATATGACATTTTTGTTTGTTTATGCGTAATGCATTGCAGCAACATTCCCTTTGGATCTTGTGAGGCGAAGAATGCAATTGGAAGGGGCTGCTGGTAGGGCCCGAGTGTATAATACTGGGTTGTTCGGGACATTTAAGCACATTATCCATACTGAAGGCTTGCGTGGTCTGTACAGAGGGATTATGCCTGAATACTACAAGGTCGTTCCAAGTGTTGGGATTGCTTTCATGACGTATGAAACACTGAAGAAACTACTGTCACAAGGGCCTTTTAGTTCTTAATCTTTGCATCTAGCTAAGGATCTTCCTCCATGAAGTTTGTAACCCTTGTTTCACCAAGCTAGGATGTGCAGTAAGGATCAGTTTTGGTTAAAATATAAGGCAATCAGAATTAGTATGTAAGTTTTTCTTGTGTTCTTGAAAAAATTCTGTGGTGGTAAATTTTATGGTGGCTACCATGAACAATTTTTCGATGTGTAGGCTACTTGATAGCATTTTTTCGTGTCAGGTTTATTATTCATAATATGTTTTTGTTATTTTTATTGTTCTAGGGTCACTTTTATAATTATAAAATTTTGTTGCCTCGTTTTGTTTCCTATTCAAATTGTGTCTGTACTGATTTTATTCCTTGAATTATAAAGAACGCACAGTACGATTTCCAAGTTGTTTTTGATGAGATGATGATGTTACCAATCCTGCATAGCATAATGCCAATAAAGTGGGGAGTGCAAGGCAAAATCTTAGGTAATGCAAATAGAATTATCTTTCAGTGTAAAATGATACCCTATTCTACTTACCAGGCAGAAACAAACATGGCAGCACAGACCAGGCCGTCTAGCTGGCAAATACCCCTAGAATTTTATTGGATATTTACTGCAGGCCTTCCACAGAGAATTGTTGGAAAAATAACTAAACAGATTATGAATGGTACATTATTAGGCAGCTTTGTGCAGAACTCCTACAGCTTCTTCCTTGCTTTGGGACACATCTTTCCCATCTTTGAATACGAGAAATTCCACCATCTCCACCCGGAAGAAAATGAAGCTTCCACATAAATGTGTGATGCAAGAACCGAAGTCTGTGCCAACCACACAGTGCCATGCTGGTCCATAACATTTATCAAAATTCTGTACAACACAAAGCAGCTTATTATTATGACAACCCATACAGTGCAATTACCGTCCTCGACTCAAAATTCTCACTACAAAGGCAGGTCTCTCAAGAACTATGTAAGACTCAAAATAGTCGTTGCAATCCACCTAGTTTTAAATTGGGTGATTTAACAAAACTGAAAGTAGCTCCAGGTCTCCTCATCCACGATGAGGGTGGGGTCCGAGCCTGTACAAAGAAAGTGCCCAATATGCTTATAACAAAAATGATTTCCTACTTATGGTAGGTAGGATAAAATATGCCCCAGCTGATGTGGCAACGCAATATCAATGGTCAACCTACAATTTTTGACAATTCAACAATTGTCAAAAATTTGAATTGTCAAAAATTGTAGACCCACGTCAATAGTGGACAAGATAATTCCTATCCATGTTGAATTGTCAAAAATTGTAGGTCCACGTCAGTAGTGGGCAAGATAACTCCTACCCACAATGGATAGGAGATAATTTCTCGTGCTTATAAAGCTTAACGGGAAGTAGTCGTTATAAATCCATTATGATTATTTCGTTTTGTTGGTAAAGTGTAAACAGAAGTTCCACACCTAGACACGGGGATGGTCCTCGGTTTATAAAGGAATTGAGCAATTCTTCCTTTACATATTAGTATTCTGGGAAGGAACCTTAAGTCTCAACAACAGTCTTGGACTGTATCATTGCTACGATTTTTATGAAAATTAGACAAGAACTTCATGCAGTCATATCCAATACCACGAGTGTTAGACGATAATAAATACCTGTTTAATATAATGAGCTATGGATTGACAATCAGCAACTTCGTGTAGATCCAGAGCCTGATAAGCCAACTCCATAGCATGGCTCTTCATTGCATCTGGCATGTCTGTTTCGCGAACTATTGCTTTTCCTTCCAACATTTTCAGTGGTAGTGTTTTTTAAAGATTCTTTATGCTCTGGTTGATGTCTTTATTTTCTGATTTATATTATAATGAGGGATTTTCAAAATGATATTTGTGGAATTGAACGTGTGTAAATGGTTTCTTTAAACATTTTGATTTCTTACTTCCACAAAAAATCTAATAAAGTTTTTTGGAGTCAAACCTTGAGTGGCAAATCTCGTAGTCAAATTAGGCCAAGGCCTAGGGTAAAAGAGAAGCATTCTCAGAGTAATGGGATTTGAGTTCGAGCTTCCTTTTGGGAGGAGGGGTAAAATAGAGTAGAAAAATAATAAGAAGAGAAGAAAGAATCTCCGAGTCAACAAGGTCGATCGGTTAGTCAAGACACTAATTCAGAGGCCCAGAGCCATAAGAAAATTTGGCGAAGTTTTGGCTTAATTCTAAAGGATTACTTACCACGCGTTTATGTCTATCTTATATATATGGACAACTACTAGGTCGGTTGCGGCCTTGACTTGACAATAACGTTTACTAACGTACGTGCCTTTTTAACTGGACTTTTAATTCTTATTGGTTGAACTCGTGAGTTGTTAGGGTGTCCCGCGATTAAACTGACTAAGTTTTTCATAGTTCCTCTTCGAGGAGCGAAGCTATGAAAACCGAATTGAGAATTTTGAGGTTCCTTGCAAGTATAACACATTTCTAATAATGAGCTTGACCCCTTGAGCTTGGGTTGATTTGGGTATGGGATGAGCTCAGTCATTTCGGTTTGCTATGCCACTTTGCAACGGCTTGATCATAATATACCACGTCCCTATTAAGTAAAGTATCACAATATAACAATTGTATTGTAACAGATATCTAGCTTTTCCAGATTTTCTTGATCTCTCTTGAGATCAACGTATTCTTGCTGATGCTCCACAAAAATTATAGATATTTTTCTATCAGAAAAGATCAAGCCCTCGAAGCAAAATATGTAGCATTCTGAGCCTGGCGATATTTTTTATCAATGAACTGTTTAACCAATTAAATAACCAGAAATTTAGATGGTCCAAAGAGGAGTGAAATTTGGAAATTCTGTGGAAGATTCGAATCTTCTATTCTGTATGGTGACAATGCTATCAGTTTCATACTGGTCCCGTCGAGTCTAAAGGCTCTGCCATGATCCATTGATGGAGTATTATTTGGTGAAGAAAATTTGTTCAGTCCTATTCTGAGTTCCCATTATTTCTCCTTGGTGAAGAAAATTTGTTCAGTCCTATTCTGAGTTCCCATTATTTCTCCTTGGTTACGAGAAAAAGAAATTTATTTATTCTGCTGCTGCGATAATTCGTGTGTTCGTTTCTCAACTGAATTTGATAATCTATTCAACAAACTGGGGGAAAAAATTGAGTTCACATTAGCTAACCAAGATAAGGAAGTCTAATTACAATTTCAATGACAAGATGAAAAAAATGCAGAAGGGAGCAAAACTTAGAGCTAAAAAATGCAATTACAAGGTGTGTGAAATTTGGATTTCTGTATCATCTTCAGATTCCAGAAGAGTTTGAACCACAGAAGCCATTGTTGGGAGCTTGCTTCTATCTTCCTCTACACAAGAAAGGCCTGTTTTCTGCTAAACTTCCCTTCCAATCTTGGATCCACACAAAAAGGATTTTGTTACATATACATCAAGAATTATATAATGTGGTTACATGACACTTTACGAGTTTAAAACACAATCAACTTTTTCATCTAATCTTTTTCCTCTACGTCATATTATGTAATTCATTATATACATTTTTTATGTACAAATAGCAAAATCTCCATAAGAATCTCCACCCAAAGGTACTTAATAAACCTGCTGAGAATGATAAGAACTTGGCTCCTGGTCGACTTCCATTAAAACAAAACTTTTTATTTTCATACTCAATTTCAACTACACATTAACACAATAAAATATTTTGTACGTAAATTCAAAACTTTTTCCTACTTTATAATCACACATTCTCCAAAAAATTATTATTCAAACCATCATTTTTTTCCCAATTTTTCTTTATAATGGACACATACACATGGTTGATAGTTTTGTTTTATCAACTATTTCTACAAAAGAAGTTAATGTAACCTTAAATAATTACTTTCTATAAAATAAAAAATATATATAAAATGTGCATGTGCATTGTAAAAAGATTAGGATATTATTGAATTCAATTTGAGTACAAAGAAAAAGCCAACTATATATGTATGTTTTTAGAAAAAAAAAAATTTGAATTGAGAAAAATAAAAGTTTCAAGTAAAATTTTCGTAATATGCATTACAAATTTTACGTATTTAACTAGTATTGATTTTATATTTTTGTTGGACCCTAAAGAATTTTAAATAAAAATATTATCATTTACATTTAGAAAGATCAATAATTTTGTACACTTACCCGAGTTGGGACCAATAAATTTTATTATGTAAACAATGTCATAATTTGTCGAACATTCATTTATTGAGATTTCGTGGTGTATAATATTTATTTCAGCATCATGAAGTTGATTTTGAATTATGGAGATGTGATTATAACTACTAGCTTAAATTACACGAATAATTGCATTAGGAGTCTTTAATTTATTATCTAAGTAGCAAGATAGTTCTCCAAATTTGATTATAGTTACAAAATCATTTCTTGACTAAGCAAAATCATTTAAATCTTATTTGATTACCATGTGGACTTTCCATGTCCATCTTTTGTGAAACTAGATTTTGTTTTCTAACTTGTATTGAGTACAAAAATTGAAGTGAGACATGTTTTTATGAGAATTACATAACAAGTTAACGATATCTGGACAATTTTGTAGTTATGTATCGATTGTGCAACTATACAGAAAAGTAGACTTCAAATGTTTCATTCAAAACCCATTAGCTAATTGAACAATAGATTTGAGCTGCAATCTTTTCAAAATTGAAACATAAGCTTGGCAGATTCATAAATCAAAATCCATTCAAATGAGTTCAATATAAAGCAAGGGGTCTTCTTATTTTAATAAAGAGAGATTCTTCAACAATTTGTATACAAGAGTTTTCACGTCACACTATAATGTGAAGCAGCATTACATTCGAAAGAACCATTTTCTCAAATATTACAATCTCATACGGTTGTTTTTGACACCCTCCTTGCAAGAATTATCCAAGAAAGAACGCGATAAAACACGCAAAAGGCCAACATTATTCCAACATTTACCCACCTCATGTCCTTGTCAAGTCCTCGACTCTTCAACACGTCCCTTCCCGTGAGCATGCATTCACCACCAATTCTAGAGAGACATTCGTGTCTCTCGTTCCAATACTCATTCGTAAGCAGGGAATCCAACGGATACCTATAAAGCGATACATAGTACATGAAAAGCCAGTATTTTGGAATGAACTCTTTCGGAATGAAGTAGCCTGAAAAAAGAAAGAACGCGCCAAGAACAGTGCAAATCAGGGAATTCCCCGAGATGAAATCTGGAGAAACGACACTCAAGAACAGCACCAAAGAACTTGCCATCAGTACAATAAGCCAAACCACAAACATGAAAAATATGAAAGCAGAAATCGAGGGATTAAGTCCTACTATCCAATATAATGGGACAGAAAAAAGAATGGCCACTACGAACAGAAAGGGAAAGAAGATTATGGTATTGGCAATTAGGTACGAGGAAGTGTTATAAGCTCCCCGCGATGCTTCCTTCATCAGAACATGTCGTTCTTGGAGGTAAATCGGAAGGGCTTCGACTGTCGAAGATAGAAGAAAGCTAAGACTAAACGCGAATAGCCCTAAACGTTCTGCGACTCCACCTTTGTCGTTCCTAACTTTTATATAAACGCTCCCTAACCCGAACCCTCCTACAATGGCTTGCATTGTTCGCGCCAAGAATAACTGCTTTGTTCTATAGATTATCTTCCAAAATCTAACACAAAGCACCATTATCTCAAAAAATCTCAAATAGTAAGTATCACCTGCTGTTTGTCTGTCAACGAGTAATTCCTGAACTACATCGACTTCTTTTTTCCATATCAAACAGGAAACCTGTTTTCGTGCTTTATCCTCTTCACCAAAGACGACATTTTTCGAGTATGACTCTTCTAACCTGGAAATAACTTCCATGGAAAACTCCAGGGCATTTATTTGAACCGGAATTGTATATCCCAATCTTGTAATAGTCTCTTCCAATGATTCAAGTGAACCATTGTGGACTACAGAGCCATTAGAAAGGATCAAGAATTTGGATATGTATTGAAGAATCCTATAGCTTGGCTGGTGAATAGACAAGACCATGATTCTTTGTTTAGCTTGAGCCATGGAGGAAAGCAACACGATAACTTGAAGAGCTGAAGTGCTATCTAGTCCTGAAGTTGGTTCGTCGAGGAGTAAAATAGGCGGATCGTGAATCATGTCTACGCCAATTGATACCCTCTTTTTTTCTCCACCTGAAATCCCTCGGTTTTCCTCATCCCCTACGAAACTATCCGCCACGTGAACAAGGCCGAGTTCTTGCATCAAGCCCTCGACTCGGTCTACTCTCTCTCTGTCGCTCATTTCTTTGAGCCTAAACTTTGCACTAAACATCAGTGTTTCCTTAACAGTGAGTAGAGGAAGTAAAGTGTCATCTTGAGCTACAAATCCACATATCTTCCTCAGCTGAGCTTGACTAGTTATCTCATGACCATTAAGTGAAATACTCTTCGGATCAAAGTCTCTGTTTCTTACCCTCCCAGAAACAACTCGTAAGAGAGTAGACTTTCCGGTGCCACTTGGGCCAACTACAGCCAGAATCTCAGAACTTCTTGCTGTGAAAGAGACCGATTTCAGAATGTTGATTGGCTTATCCCTCTTCCTTCCACGGAAAATCATCGTGGATATTGACGAATTTCGGTGTATAGTGTAGGAAAGATTGGTTATACATAATTTGTTGACAGATTTGGATTGGTGATTTTGTAATGGGGAGTGGTATGAGGAAGATGACTGACTGGTGGACTCTTCAGGCGAGCCGGACGTCGAGAAGAGTACAACTGAATCTTCTTCCAGGCTTGGTCTTGGAGGTTGAAAGCATAAGGCCATTGTTTCTAGCTCCAAGTGTATGAAATTGTGGATTGGTTGGTGGGGGGAGGGGGTTGATTTGAAGGGAGAAGGTTTGGAGTTTGGAAGAGGAGGTTAGACCTACCAGCCAGATTTGCTGCAAACGCTTCCTAATATGGTTGAAGAAGGTAAGACATTTGGCAATGGTTGGTGATGCAATGAGTTTGACTGACTTTGTATATATTTATACGTATCTACAAAATTCTAAGGTCCACGGGATAAGTCATTAGAAGCAATCAAAATTTGATGCAAAACCTGGGGGAAGATACCCGAAAACATGGTGACAAAATTCATACTCCAATTCAGTATAAAACCTAAGAGCATATTTGATACGCAAAATTGTCTAAACAATAATAAACAAGTATCTCACATGTCTCTTTGCATTAAGCATATTCAATCTAACATATCAAACATGCTAACTCTGCATATGCAACCTAAACGGCATACAAGGCTTATCTCACAAGAGAGTTGGATTTCCACCAAATTATTGTTGCGCTTGAGTAAGGATTGTGCCCTCTAGTTTCGTTTAAGCCCATATTCATCTCTCATTTTTCCTTAAGCTCATTTTCAACCACATATTTCATGATATCGATTTTTTTATCAACTTTCCAACCATATCTAATTTTAATCCGAACTAAACAAGGGCTATGATACTGATTTAAATTCAAAAGCAACAAAACTTGTCAAACAGTAGAACCTGCTATTAAATTGAGTACCTTCAACATTCTTTTAAATATGATTATTTACAAAACAGTCTTTCATCCCAATGGACAAGGCGACCGAAAGAGTTAAGAATTGCTGTATATAAAAATATTTACATAGTAAATCATGATTGTCATTCCCAGTTGCTCTGCACTGGTTTTCATGGTGGGGGCTGATCCTCAGACTTGAAGACGGCCATTATCCGAGACTCTGAAATACGCTGCCTCTCATTAAGGACATCAACGTAATTCTGAATTCTATTCCGGTCTGAGCTTTTGAGAGAAAATGGGGGATTTAGAACGAGGGATGGTGCTTCCACCAGAAGAAATGTCAACAGCCGAACTGCTTTTGAATAATAAGTTACGGCAACTACTGTATCACCCATATACTCGTCAACCTGCAATCCCATGCACAGCACAATTAAACAATTTTAGAAATTGTATATAGGTTTTGACATTCCCCAAATCAGAATTTCAGTAACCCACATTTAAATAATTCTTAACTCTTGTATAACTGAAGTCAGAAATTGTTGCATGAAACAAAGTCTCCAAGGTAGAATAGTAAAATTAATAATCAAGAACAAAACTGAAGAATGACAAAAGTGATGCAATACAACAATAATTACTAAGATTTTTTTTTTACCTCACTGTAGCGCGGATTCATCATTTTCATCTACTAAATTTATTAGAATTTGATCAAATATATAGCATAAAATGAACAATGGACAATGAAATATTTATATGGGTTTATTGCCATAATAGTGGATCATGCACATCTGGATTTTGCAGTGGTCTAGGCTTTGACCCAGAAGTCGGCTTTGGACTGTGCCGACCACTTCATTGGCAGCCAGAAGAAGATGACATTCTAATCACTCCAAAACCTATTTTAGTCACTCTACGCCAGTGTACTTACAATAATATAGTCATTTCACTATGGAATTCAATTTACTGCCATGTTTGGCCAAGCTTCAAAAGTTCGTTTCAAGTTTTCAGTAGCTTACTTCATTTCTGTCTCGCATAAAGTTCAATCATAGAGCAAGTATGGCAAAGATAATTTTTAAGCTGGTCAAACATAATTTTTAACCATATGAATATTCTTTGGGACCTACAACATTTATTTATTTTTTAACCACAAAATCCTCGAAATCCACTTCTTATAAGCACTTAAAAGCTTAGACAAACAAGCACTGCAATTGCTAGCACCGAAGAAATAGATACTTACAGCCGCATGTCTTCCGAAAGCTAGGGCAAATCGGTATATCAATTCCATTGGATCAGGCATCTCAAAATCTCCTAATCAAGACAACAAAACTGGCATAAGCATTTCACAACCATCGCAAATAAAAAATCAAGAAATCAAATCCATACCAGTGACCACTACTTTGGCAAGTTCCTCGGCACTTCCCACTCCATAAAGAAATGCTCTCTTCAATTTGAGAACAGATCTCCACCAGCCCCTTGGTGTTAGCAGTGTCACGAGACTTGGACAACAGGATTATGCTGCACCTTTGAGATTATCCTCAATTTTGTGGTCTCTTGTGCCGGACTTAGTTCAACAGCTGATGCTGCTTGAGCGAGACAAATATGCAATGCTTGCTTCCATATGGCAAGAATAATAAGCTGAATTGAGAATGCATCTAGATATTTTCCTGCTCCAATCTAACAAAAAACAGCGACATCAACTAGCTTATCACTTTAATAACATAAGCAGTTAAATTTGCAGAGCTTCGCAAGGCCTTGCAGAGGTTAACCAAGATGGCAATTCACAAAATATTATTATTAATGCATATAGGCCCACATATTAGGTCTGAGTGAAGTATTACTTGGGAATTTGTGCTGAAATGCCAGAATAATAATCTAACATGACACAGAATGCTCCTTTTTATTTTACAGTTTGAAGGATGCATATAAAAGTATGATTAAATCCTCAGTTATTTAAATATTGTCTTGCTGTAAAAGAAGACCCATCTGTCCAAGATGAAATAAAAAGGTTTCTACAGCCAAGCAATCATAAAGATTCGTAAAAGAAGAAGGATTTTCTTGGGAGGAGTTTGCTAGCTTCTATAATCTTGAATGCATTAAATGACTTAACAATGCCGAATACCAATTTTTCGATTGATCGTTAAAGGTATCAACTGAGTATTAGTCCTCAATATGGCATTTGTAGGGGGGAAAATATAAAGATGAAGTTTAAGCTTTTTAATAATTGGTCACTCCACAAGCTTGTACCGAAAGGAAAGTTCTCAGCATTTAGGTACAGGCTACCCACACCCACAGTTCTGATTAGAATTTACAAGTGCTTGACCATAAGAGAATGAAATAATCTGGTCTGCTTAAAAAATAACATTTTTAAAAAGTTGTGCCAATAGGTTTGTGGAATCCACAAGTACTACCACTTATTCACCACTCATTTCTACCTATTAATAATATAAACCAATTATAAACTACTAACAAACATGCTTTAAAGTTGATTTTTGCGATTATTTTACCAGGAATTAAAAATGAAAATAATGACATGGTCAAATATAAAAAATAAGAGAAAGCAGAGCTATGGCAGCACTCAAAGCAGCGCTGCATCTACAAGAGATCTACTGAAGCGGGATAAGAATATTTATACAGGCATGTAAATATAAGAAATTCTGAGGCCAAATGCTTAATAGATGAATTAGAACATCTACACCAAATAATAAAGCTTCATAGTGGGAACCCAAGTTTCAAGGTCCAAAATCACGGTGCGGGAGATGGCCATATTTTTGCTAAAATAAAAAGGAGAAGAATCAAATTTACATTTACATGTCAGAAAGTGCTATATATACCTTTTCGGTTACTAATTCAGTTATGGCAGATGCACAACTCTGCAATGACTCGATCCTTGTCACACAATCAGTAGATGACAGTTCTAAAGTGTTTACTATATTGATTGATCCCTGTAAAATCCCAGGATCAGAGATGTGACTTTCTAATTCAATGTGATCCACTATATCAGTTGCTGCACCAATTATTGACAATGGAGCACTTGGTGTGGAGTTCATATGCTCAGATTTAAGTGGCGGACTACCAGATTTAGAAGCCAAATAACTTGTCTTAGAAGCATGTACTGAAGATGACTCCATTGTGGGGGCTGGACACGAGGACATAATCTTGATCTGACTCCATCAAATCCACAACTGTTGAGTAGGTCCAACACAATGAAAGTAATCTATTAACCAACAGTAAATTTAAGCAATGTGTAGTCAATATGAGAAAGAGAACACTGATAAAAAGCACCTTTTAAGTTATAATTTACTGATCCAAGTTCTGTGGTTTTCAGAGATTCTTTCAAGTTTCCTTCTGAAAGTTGGCAGCTGCCAAGACCAGACCCTATAGTTTTTGGTTTACATGGGTGGGCATTACTGTACTTGGAACAAAGATCCATTTTAGAGAGATTAGACAATTCCCTCCTGTCAGGTTTTGAGTCGAGAGAAAATCCATATGTGCATCTCACAGTGGAACTCCCTACAGAAGATGGATTCTTGTCGGGCCCACTGGAATCATCTATATGGAAGGGAAAGCAATCTTCTTGTGAACTTCCTTCAGTGTTCCTTTCAGAAAAGGGAAACATATATTACTCTTTGAATTCCTATTCCTACGTAAGCAAACAATTCTCTTTACAAGCAGCACAAAAAATTCTTGTGTTCTCAATACAAAAGGAACGTGGATTTTAAAACCCCATTTACCAGAATGATTTATCAGGCCGCCTCATAGAAAGATATGGATGGTTGAAAAATTCTTCAAACGTCAACCGCTCCACTGCGCATCACAAGGTATCAAAGAGTAATTAGGACAGTCAATTATAAAACCTAAAAAAATTAAAAATAGTAAAATGAGAGTTTTTAAAATTTAAAATCCATCATATTATTCCCGGATGCTTGCTTTATCTTGATACTTGTGAACCAAAAGTGCTAATAAATGTTGCAATAAAATGCTAGATGTAAGCCATGCAACAAAAATGGTTATTACAATGGTTGCTTATTAAGAACATAAATTAATCAAAGTCTTTAAATGTCACTTACATAGAATAACCTTGTCTGAAGTTAACCGTGAAAAGTACAAATTTATTTAAGCTAAAATAAATTGTAGACTGTAATACTCAAAATTACTGCTATCCCTAACATAAGAGTTCGAGGCATGAAAGAACGCTGGATTGAGGCTACAGGGTCCTGTACCATGCTATAAATCATGGTCTTCCATTCAAATATGTATACTACAATGTCAACAACAGTTGAAGCATAATTCTTTTTGAAGTCATCCCCAGAGTATACAACAAGAACAAACTAAGCCTTTTTCGGGTCGGATACGTGATTCCTTTTCTATTACTCCATTCAATGCATTGCTACATCTTCTGGAAGATCTAATACAACTATGATCAGTGTTGGGTTTTGATACCCAACAAATTCTGGCGATGATTTAAAACAGTTATCGGATTATTTTAGCAATACCATAGACTTGGCTCAACTCGGAAACGACCTATTCTTTTAAATGGCTCAAGTTTGGGTTTGGATGGTTATAGTGGTTAGTTGTGGGAATTTTTTGATAGCTCATTTAGTGGACTTTGGCCTATTTGGAGGGAGTGTTTGGCCCAAACTTTAGTGACCTAATTAACCCCATTTTATTCCTCCATTCCCAGCCATTTTCTAGTGTGTGTGTGTAGTATGTGCAAGAGAGTGAAGAGGAGAGGCAGCCAAAGAGAGAAAATGAGAGGGCAGCCGGTTTGGTGGATTTCTTGGTGAGTTCCAACCATTGTTATTCTCTTCTCCTTCCTCCCTGTGTGGGCTTGCAATCACCACCACCATATCTCCTTTGTGGGGATGAAACTTAGAGCAAACAAGGTGTAGAAGTTTTGGGTCGAGCCTCGGTAGTGTGGTGTTCATTTGGTTGTTTTCTGAGCCCGAAAATTGGATATTGGAGCTCAAAAATCTTACAATCAGCCATGTTACTTTTGGAGAAATCTCTATGATCAGATTTTTACTTAATTTTTGGTTGAAGGGCAAATTATATTCATTTTAATCCGCGTGAATGCCACAAAATCATTTATTAAATTAATATACTCATAAGTCCATCATGTACATCAAAATGTTAAATGTGTTGAGTACCTGGATTGCGGCGTAGCAATTTCCTACACAAGTCAATGCAGTGAGGATTCAAATTCTTCACATCAGGTGGGAATTGCAATTCAGTTGATTTTACAATGTTCTGGAGCAGCTGGAAAATGCATTATAGCATTGGATTTGTGAATAAATTTTCACCAAAAGAATTTGACATGAAACATTGACAAACTATTTTAGTTGCATGAAAAGACAAACCTGTATCTGATTGTTCCCCGTATATGGGGTTCTACCTGTGACAAGCTGAAATAGAATGGCGCCAACACTCCAGAGATCTGCCTGCATTTTTTAGCATAGAATTAATACAGACTAAGATGATGGATGGCTGCTCGCATATCTAAAAGATGAATGTCACCTTTGCATCATATTTTTGCAGTTGCATAATCTCAGGAGCCATATATAGTGGTGAACCGCATAAGGTTTCAGCAAGGCCTCTAGGTTGTAGAGATCTGGCAAAAGGAAAAGGAACTTCTGAATAGGAAACTTCATCTTTATGCAGATAATCATGCCAATGTATCTTGATTCATACCAAAGTAAGTGCGTACATTAATAGATACAAATAACTTAACCACTAAGTATTTAAGTACATAAAAATAATCAGGGATAGAAAGGAATACACCAGAATGCAAGTTAAACTAACAAAAGGAAAAGTGGGGTAATTAAACAATATGAATTAGTACGTTAGTATAATTTGATGTGCCTACAGTCTTCCATAATTAGTACAGGCGTAATGATGATGAGCCAGAAAACAATTATGTCAAAGACTAAATCTCTACCTTGCAAAGCCAAAATCAGCAATCTTGAGAACAGAATTGTCTTCATTGGTGGACAGGAGGAGATTCTGTTCGAGGTGTGAAATACACATAAATGGAACATGTCAATATAAAATGCCCATTTGGTATTTTAAAGAATATTACTGCATCCTGAATTCTGTATGAAAACTTGATGTCATCACTTCCAGAAGTATAACACATTAAGCGAAGAAAACACACAGGGCTTCCGTTCATAAGAAATAAAATGATAATAAAGGACGGACGTACAGCAGAAGCACATTAGATCATCATTCAAATTATATTGTTCTTCTACTGCTAAATCCAACTTATTCCACAGCTCCATCTCACAAGTAAAATACAGCAATTTCAAGGAATTAATTTTTTAAGAGCAAAGCCTTTGTGAAGAATAAAAAAAGAAAAAAAAATCTCTACTAGAAAAAGATTAGCCACGCACCAGAATATTAACGTCAACTTAAGACAAGAAACAGTCCAGAAGAAAAGTACTTCTTCATGAACCTCACTTACATGAAGGACCTAACCTAGATGTACCATAATATTGATAGCCTATTATTTTATTAGTAATATACATTTGAGAAAAAGAAATGCTTCTAGCATTAGTTATTTACAGACACGAGGGAGGATGAGATGGGATAGAAAAACTTAAATGTCAACTTTAACCGAGAGCGTACACTTCTATGGCAATTGGTAGGAAGATCTGGCGAAATAAGTATATACAGAGATGGACCTGAATTTCCATTATATTGTTGCTCTTTCTTCTAAATACATCTTTTATCCCTCAATCTAAAGATACTATATAAAGCTGTGGGTTGAAATACCATGTTTACTTTTATTAAAACAATCACAGGATTAAGTAAAAATATAAGTGTAAGAATGGATTTCAATGCATACCTGGGGCTTTAGATCTCGATGTATAAGGTTGTTTTCACGAAGAATTTGTAGACCCTCCGCTGTAGCATGTAGCATACATAAGTAAACACAATGAGAATTGCATTCTACAGTGAACCACAATCCAAGTAGTGTAAAAAAGAAAAAGAGATACCTAGCTGCTGCATAAAGTGTTTTGCAATTGCTTCAGGGATTCGGCCATGATGTTGGTTAATATACATCGAAAGGTCACCCCCTCTGCAGTACTCCAAAATGATGTACATCTTTCCATATTCCTAATAAATTTGCAAAGCGATTATTGTTTCAATGAAGATGCCTATGCCAGTGTGTGTTGCATCTGTCCTATAGGATTCAAGCACATGTAGGTGCACCAAAAATAACATTGTAAATGGTATACTACTCAAAAGGTCAGAAGGCATATCCTAATCTAACAAAAGATCATAAAGAAAAAGAATCTTGAAAGATATGATTCTCAGCAGCCCAAAAGAGTAATTAGTGCCTTAGTCATTTCTTGTAATGAGTAAAAAATTTATTCAAAGGCAATAACAGCAAACCACCCACTGATACATACAAAAGTACATTCAAAACCGACCAGTCATAAAAAAATGTACACCCGCAAGTCCAGAAGCATAAGAAACTGCAAATTCTAATGTTTAACCCTCAATCTCAACAAAAGGAACACTGTCATTTTCCTTTTCTCTAGGTTGACCATCATAATTCTGTTCTGATTAATTTCCATTTCCATTCTCCCACTTTAGCCTTTTAGAGTTTTCTGTCTAAGTTTGGCAATGGTCTAGTTCTTTCTCTATCACTATCTCCATTTCATCCATGCAACCCAGTTAATCTTATGTCTTTGTTTACAGCAAAAGAAAAAAAAAATACAGTGGAAAGAAATTCTACTAAGACATAATACCTAATTTAATGATTGCATATTCTCGCATTCATATTGACGCAAACTATTCGATTCCTACTTTGTAGTCAATATCCCAAAAAAATACACCAGGTTGTTCTTAAAAAAACTACAACCACTGGCATCGACACTTATACTCCCAACGATGACATAAAACTGCCAAATCTCATTCCCAGAAAACTAAAATACCAAAGCCTCTTAAAATGAACAGAACATTAAAAAAGGCAATGGAATAGACCTCGATCATGTCGTGCAAGCGAATGATGTTAGGGTGATTGATTTTCTTGAGGATGAAAATCTCGGACTTGAGGCTCTCTCGGAGTTTGTAATTCAACCTGGAAGTAATGATCTCCTTAATTGCCACTTCGGTGCCGTTGACGCGATGTCTTGCATGCCATACTGTCGAGAACGACCCTGCTCCTATCTGCTTCCCCACCACGTAATCCCCCACCGTACAATACTTCCCGCCACCGCTACCCTTCGTCGATTGAGCCATTGAACTTTCCATTTATTTCAGCTGAAAGAAGTAAGAAGACGAAGACGAAGACGAAGACGAAGGGTTTGGCTTTTGCTTCTTTCTCTTTACACTCTTCTAACTTTTGGGTTTCTATCGAGTGATCAGGAGATGAGGTGCGAAGGGAGGTGGAAGTGACGAGGAGAGTAGTGGACGCGTGTTTTAAATTGGATAAATTGCACAAACGGTCCCAGCGCTTCACATTTCTTGCACTTCTTGCACTTTTTATTTTGTTATCTTGATATTTAACTGCTCAATATTCCATCTAAGTCCATTTCGTCACCCCTCCATCCCAAAGAATCGATTCAGGATAAAAAGACAAAGTTTCTCGTATGTGTCTATGAACAGATACAAACATAATGCAACAATTTTACTTGAAGATTGCCGTCACTTGTTTCGACAACTCAACATTAAAACCTTGCATACATTAAAAACGTAGAAATAATTGCACAAACAACCTTGTAATGCAAGATGAAAACATGGTGGTGTTGGAAACTCCCTTTATATCCAAGTAAAAACGTGTCTTCTTAAATTTAAATAAGCAAAATAAATCTCAAAAGAAAATGTCATATCTTCTTATCAACCCATTTGTACGGGGGTCCATAAATGTATAATGTGGTAGCTCGTGCTTGTTCAGATTTCATTATACGTAGTTGAAATTATAATTTGATAGGAATTGAATTGTGAATAAATGAATGGTAATTGTGAGTCCTACAAAATTTGTAGTTAAAATTAAAGTTTGATTTTAATATTTACATCATAGTATTCTCATATCAAAATCCAAACAAGTACTAGATGTAAAGAAGATAAGCACTCTCTCAAATCACGTAAATCGAATGAGATTATTCGTAGATGAAATTCAACTGATAAGTTTGCAATGACAAATTCTACGTTGTATATGTGACTATCATATTTAAGAGTGAATTTTAGACATGTTACTTGATTTCTCACCATGGACGTAAGGGATAATTGCAGCGACGGATTCAAACATTTCAATTTTTTCAAATATGTGTATGTTTTATTCAAACTTTTGATTTGTAGCAAAGTTGGTCCCAAACCTTTTAAACTGATGCAACAAAAGAATCTTTGGACGATTTTTGAAAAAGAAAAAAAAAAATCATTAGTTGACCAAAAGTCACTATTTGACCATAATTTGACCAAATTTTAAAGGGTAAAATGGTCTTTTGACATTTTATTCATTAAAAAGAATAATTTGCCTCAAAAATGTTTGGCTGAAGTTCCAAACCTTAATAAATGTGCACTAGAAAGACCTCTGCCGATTTCAACCCAAAAATCTTTTTCAGTTAATAAAAATATTCATTTTTCTCTACACACAACCACCCAACCACAACATCTAACCCGATGATAGCTATTTTTAGGCTTACCAATCAAGGTAGAGAAGATTTGTTTTATGGGTGGATTATGGGTTTAGAATTGAGGTTGGGTAAATCGAAAAAGATGAATATTTTTTTGTCAACCATAATTTTATATCATTAGTCATTGCTGTTACCTCGTTTCCTCCAATAGCTAGTTTTGGATTGAGGTTGGGTTGATCGGGATTCGGGATTGATTCTAACATTTCAATTTCAAGGTTAGTACTATTCAGAAAAAAAAAAGAAAAACTAATGTTTTTTATTACCACTGAAGATCAATGTTGCAAAATGAGGTATGATTTGATGTTAACAGATCTGATTGGTTCCTTGCAGGATCTCTAAGCCATGGTCAAAAAGCCTGTTCTTATTTTGTAGTATCAAATATCAATTGGTGAGGTGACGAGAACGTGCAAAATTTATTTATAATCAAATAATTTGGTTGACAGATGGTGTCCTTTCGTTCTTTTTATGAACTTTCTACGTATACATCAAAATTTATATAATAAATTATATAACGTCACATGATACTATATTACTTGTCAATTTAAAACAAAATCAATTCATTCATTCAATTTTTTTCCTTCATATCATATTATGTAATTCATTACATACATTTTTTATGTACAAGTAACAAAATCTATTTATCTCGTGTCTATTTGTTGTCATCCATCCTCACCCTTCCTTCTCCTAAAGAAGGGACAACCATGGGGCAATGAGAGAACTTCTGTCTTCACAAAAAATGAGTTACGTTTTTAATTTGTATTATAATTAAAAATAAATTTATAATTTTTTAACACTCAAATGATCGAAACATTCACGAGAGATCAAGTAGCTATAAAGTGGTGTTATTTCATAAAATGGGGATATAATAATTATCTAATATGATTGAAATGAAGAACAGAATAAAGTGGAAGTTCCCCAAAAAGAATACCGCAGGACACGCGTGCATTTATCACCGGTTGATGCGTGTAAAAGCTCCTTGGCTTTTTAAAATTTATTTGAATTATTTTTTATGTACATAAAAATTTCTATATATATAGAGTTGTTCTTTACTCGCTTTTTAGTGGGTCTCACCCCGTGTAAGTGAAATGACATTCCTATATATAAAAAATTATGTACATAAAAAATATCCTAATTTATTTTTATTCATTTACAATCCCACATTCTTTCAGTCAACTAATTTTGGACTATGGAGAGACTTATGTCTCCTCCAACTTATCACGGTGGTTTGACTACTCAATCTTATGGAACTAGTTCAAGAGTTGTCATCGCCTCATTTGGAATTTACATATCTGTTTAGAGCTTGTTTGTGAGAGATTTTAATTGAATCAAAATTGAAAAACGAGTCGTTATTGTTGACTTTTGTTAGAGGAGTGGAATCCAATAACGGCTATATTTTCAATTTTAATCCAATTAAAATCCCTCCCAAACAAGCCCTTAGTATAGATTAAAATCTGATGTCAAAATCAACAATTAATTTTAATTACAATTTTATGATATCCACAATTTTTTAACCACACATTTCATCAACTTTTATTAAAATTTACGAAAAATTTAATTTTAATCTACATCAAACAGTCTATCAGAGGCATAGTGATCTTAAAAAATTTGATATACAATTTATATTTAGATCTTTAAACAATCTTAGTAATCTTCTAAGGTCATCATATATTCTAAAAGATCTGGCAACTGGGCACTTGGCAAGTTTAATAAAAGTCTTCAAGACGGTGTGAAAAGTTGATCTGGCTAACTCGTAAACTTTACCAATATTTTGTGTTAACATATCGAGTTTTGCTGCTTGTATAGGGTCAACTGATTACACCAATATAATGGATTTACACAAAAATGAGTTTTAATCTCTGGGAAGGTACTAAACTGAGAAAGAGAGGAGTCGAGGAGCAAGGATGGGATATTACTTGAGTTGGGCACAAGCCTTGGCCTCAGCATGGAGCTTCATGCTATTGATAGGTCTGGTTTGCTGCTGTCTTACTGCCAAAACCCAGTCTCATCAAGACACGAGCAGTGACGGTGGTGGTGGTGGTTATGTGGGTGTGTAAATTGTCATCCTGAATATAATTTCGTCCAAACAATGATTTTTATGCGCAGGTATCTATCTTTACCATCATATAAACTTTCTCAAGTTTTTATGTATTTGAACTGTACATTACATTTAAGTAATTGTGCCTGGGCCAGGCACCACAACACACAAAATTTTCTTGCCTACATGCATAGAGAATTGAGTTTGATTCTTGCTGTTCGCAGATGTATGAATTGAACGACACGAGATTGTATTGTTAGCATATAGATCAAGTCAAATGACATAAATCCAGATTGTACTTCAAGGTGAGATATATCTTAGCGCACACGGTCATAACTTTGGCACCATAGAATGAATGAAAATTCAAAAAATAATTTGAACACCTTAAGAGCCTGTTTGACAAACATTATTGTAGAAAAGAGTTTTGAATAATAGTTTTCAGTGGAATGTGTGGTTAAAAAGTTCGAAAAAAATTTTAGTATACATGTCGAATATTTTATTGTGTGAACGTATGGTTAAATGAAATGATCAAATAGTAAATCATAAAATAAATTAATGGTTGTCAAACGGGCACTAAATATCAAGACAAATTTCAAGCTTCAAGGGAAGCATGACTGACAAACATTATATTTCCCGAGATGAAATTACAGACAAGTAGCATTTATAAGATGTCAGAACATCAATGTCCATGAACATCAATGTCTATCCTTGTTTTAACTAATCTTTGCAATAAAGCCTGCTTAGATACACAAATTTATTTCAAGTCAATAATATTTTAGATGATGACAATATGAAATATTTGCCAATCCTTCCATATCATTAAACCGCAAGCTTAAAGCTCACCATCCCACAGATCTTCAACAGTTTTGTATGAGCCGAACTTCTCATCGACAAATGAAGTACCTCTAATCAGTCTTGCCTGCCAAGATAGAAAAAAAGCATTTTATAAGAGCTGAAGGAGGAAAAGGCCTAAGTTGTCAAAAATTTATTCACTGTGTAGAAAACAGTCTACATGTGAAGCATCTGGGCAAAAATTTTAACATCAGAATCTTAATTGTTGGTGATGCTGTATGCATGTTTGAACTATATTGGTTAGTAAAGGAAAAAACATAATAGTTAAAGACAAACTGTAGGAGTTTCACATGATTGGGACAAATCATAAAATTTCTAAGGAGAATTCTTTATCTAATATCTAACTCTTCTCAGCTGTATTTGCAAAATAGATTGTTGCATTATTTATAGCTGCCAGTTAGAAGAAATATACCCATAAAATCTCAAAGGGTTTAACGCAAATGACAATAACTTGCCTGATCAATTTTGGAGAACTTGGCAAATAAGTCATCGGGTATAGACCAATCAAAAACATCAAAGTTCTCCGTAATCCTTGATTCATGTGTGCTCTTGGGAAGTACACTATGGCCCATCTGTAAACCCCATCGAATG
>CAIGRB010117905.1:43074-67658 GCA_903798255.1 Fraxinus quadrangulata
CCCCATTGCTTGGTTCATTCTTAATTAAACGTGTTTAGCCAACTCACAGAGAGGTGAACTCCCTTGGATTTACAGAATTCTCGCAGTTTGGTCTGCTGCCATGATGGATGGCACTCAATTTGGTTGACAGCTGGTGGAATGCGAGCTACATCCAATAGATCACCCAGCTTTTTGGTGGAGAAATTGCTAACCCCAATAGCCCGGGCCTTACCAGTATCATAGAGTGCTTCCATGGCCTTCCATGTGTTTGGTATATCCGCAGGAACAAGATCTTCTGGTTTAAAACCAACAGACCCCTTCCTCCTTGGGACAGGCCAATGAATCTTCACAAGTAGACAGATCGATTCAGTAGCCTAATGATATAACTTTCAAACAGAGATACAAAATATCCCCTCAAAAGAGAGAGCCAATTATACAGCCCCTTAAAACTCTTACACATCGTTTCAACTTCAAAAACCGAGTAAGCAACTAAATAACCATTAGTTAAAGCAGCTTTAATTGTCTTCATAACTCAACAAGGGCTTTAAGGTTACTATAGAAGATGTCTACAGATTAAGGAATCTGAATTATTATGGATATAAGCATTTATTTGATTCAGATCTTGCATCCACTCTTAAATGATAAAAACTTAATAAAAGGTTAATATAATGAAAAATTACGTACAAGATATAAATCAAGATAGTCAAGTTGCAATTCTTCCAATGATTTATCTAATGCCATGGGTACATCTTCTGGTGCATGATCAGTACACCTGCAGAGATAAAGAGGTCAGTTCTAGCTTGAATGCTAAAAACGTTGACAGTAAAAACCAGATGTTAAAGAGAAGTGTAAGATGAAGCAATTAAATATGAACTATAATGTTCAAGTATCTCAAGACTAACAACGTATCACACCCAAAAAGAAAGTGAAGTGGCAAGTTCAAAGAGAGTATTATATATTATATACCCATACAGATTACAAAAGTGAATGTACAGTCGCACAGTGCACATCCCTTATAGTGGAAAACTAGTTTCTGCCCCGATTTAATGGAAGATGTGCTAGTTACACTTCAAAATTGAAGTGTCGCACATTAACAAGTTTTATCAATAAGCATTAAATAGCAATTAATCATATTCAAAAATTAAAAAATCACACGGGAGTTCCGCATTCTCCCAAATGAAGTCAGAACCAGATCACTTCTTGAATACTTGTCAAAATAATTCGATTACCAGAGTTTAGAGGTAATAAATAAATCCTCCCTCTTCACAACTCCATCATCAAACATCTTCTTTAAAACTGAACCTATCTGCAAAGAAGAAACAGAAGATGAGTCTCACATACATATATATAGTCATGGTGCCTGTGAATATGGAGTCACATTTTGACCATAAATGTATTTTGAACCAAAATGGGACACAAGCCTCATTAACTCCATGATGCTGTTGTGTATAATCTTTAAGCTATTAGAGATATTTTCCAAGGCAGTCTGCCAGTGAAATATCAATCCACTAACCTCAAGTTAAATTACATTCATCATTTCAGGAGAAGAGAAATCAGTAAACACACAAACAGCTTACTAATGTATCTTAACATAGAATAAAAATGGATTTTATGCCTGAATGACAGGGATAGAATGAAAAACATACCTCCTTTTCATTTCCATACGCTCGAGCACAGTCAATATGGCGGTACCCAACCTGCATAAAAGCACTAGGGATTGATTAACTGAAATTTTTCTATAAAATTACAGAAAAACAGTAATTCAGACTTCCTAACTAGAAATTTCTAAGAATGTGCACACAACAATTTTTTTTCGCGGTACAGTGGCTATATATCAGTTAAATTTCATCTGCTCATGTATAAGATGAAAAAATATATGTGCTAACCACAATTGATATCAAACTTAAGCAGACCTAACCCAAACACTAATAGCTCTCGACTCTCACATTTTCCATCTTCATGATTCAATCTCAGCATAATAATCACCAGAAATGATATAACAATCTCACCACAGTCGCCATTGCTGTTTCTCTGAGTTAATGCATTGGCTAACAGCAAAATTAATAACATAAAAAAAGTACGAAGGCTGCAACAAATATTCGACATACGGACTTATGCAATGATCCTTCTGATATTAAGCACGTAGTCCACTCCTAGGCTCTAGCAGTGGAACATTACTTAGCACTGTAAACAATTTACCAGCCAATATATCATCACAAATTCTGGACAAACATTGATGTACGGAATGCAACCACCTTTCCCAAAAGCTATAGTTGATATGAGATGTGCAATTAAGCTATATATCACCCAGGATCAGGCCCAAATATCCACCCAAGCACTATTCCTTTGGGGGCCAATCCCCTTATACATTAGACCCACCCCATGTTCAATTGGTCAGTGCTGCTCCGCATCAAACATCCTCTCCAATTCCTTTTTAATGTCCTATTTTTGTTCAATCAAATCACTGAAATTGGAGTGGAAGCAAAACCCCAAAACATTTTCTAAAAAATTCGGCTTCAAAATTGGTTCAAAGTTTCTGATACGCTCATCTCTAGACTCTAAATGTCCTAAATAATCTCATTATACATTTAAAATCATTAAAAAAAATATCAATTACATAATTAATCGCATAAAAACCTACTCACAGGTCACAACTGGAACAAAATAAGTATATATTTCCACATACAAGTTCAATTAAGTTCCCGGGAAGATAAATGTTATAACACACGAAGAGACACACATATTCATATACACACGACCGGCATATATAATGTAAATGATGTAGGTAGAGAGACCTTGACGGCGATTTCAACAGCTTGACCGACGAGGCCAGGCTCGGACTGCCACGTGCCGAGGCCGACTGAGGGAATTTTTGCTCCGGTGTTCAACTCGAAACATGGAATCTCCTTCGCCATTATCGAGATTCACGATTTTTTGTAGATACGGAAATTGAACCAACGGAGGAAATGTTGAATAGTTGAATACAGCTCTAAAAGCGACAGAGTGAGGATATCGAAGATTTTCTTTTCTTATAAGTGGGACAATGGAGAATCTTTGACCTCGGGTATCTTGATCGTCAATTCCATCATGCGTGCAATATCTACGGCTAATATCGCTGGAGAGAAGCCTGGCCGGCTTTGGCATATCTTGAGCGTTAATTCGAGTTTCCGTTACAACAAAACGCCCAAAAGAAGGTGGGCTGTGGAGTAAATACCCATTTTTAATGGACTGGACGGCAGCGTGGGTCATCTCAAGTGGGCCTACGATTGTGGTCTTTTTGAATCTATAAATAATAAAGGGGGGGAAAAAGTCATAAATCAGATTTTATATTTCACAAATGTAAAAATCAGATATTAAATTTCACAAATGTAAAAATCAGGTATTTATTTATTAATTAAAAATAATAATTTATAATTAAAGGTCGCATATACAAAATTATAGGTCACAACTTTTATAGTCACATATTATTAAATTAATTGTTCACTCACAAATTTTCAAATTAGTTGGTCACAAATTTTTTAATGGTCACATATAAAAATTTGTAGGTCGCAATTAATTCATTGATCACATATTGCAAAATTTATAGGTCACACAGTCACAGATTTTCAAACTAGTTGGTCACAAATTTTTTCACGGTCACAGATTATATATTTTTTAGGTCACAAATAACAAAATGGTTGGTTACAAATTAACCAACGCCACCACCAACACCAAAACCAAATAAATGCACCACCGCCGCAAGAAACGCACCACAGCCAAGAACGACGCTTTACCACCACCACTTAGCTGTAGCAGCGATGAGGGAGATGCTACAACACCATCCACCTGCACCACTGTCACCCTACGACCGTCACCCTCCAGCACCACAACTTGTGACTACTCTTACCCTGCGACCGTCGCCAGCACCAGCACCAGCACCACCCACCAGCACCACCGTCGAACATATCCACCAATACAACCACACAAAAATCGTCGCCGTCACCACTGCACGATACCACCACCCATATCAACGATTCACCACAACCTCCTCAGATTGGAAAGAGAAAGAAAAAAACCCCAAACCCCCTCCCCATGCCAGCACCAGTCGGCGCTGAAGGACTGCAGCATCGCGAACGAAGGTGGTCGTCGCTGTGAACGAATGAGGTCGTAGCTGTGAACGAAGGTGGTCTTCGTGGTATCTGCACAGTGGCGCTAGGAGGCCGTCGTCGCTGTGGTCTACGACGACGGTGGCTACTCATGCATGAGGGAGAGGTTTGAGAGACGGAAGGGATAAAGAGAGAAATAATGGATGGGAAAAAATGGTAAAATAAATTAGGGAAAGCAGTTGAACGATCGTCGCTGTGAGTTCGACGGTGGTCTCTGGCAGTGGGCGACGGCGCCGCAGGTATGGGTTAAGTGGAGAGAGTGATGAGAGAATATGGAATCAAATGAATTTGAATTTTAGTGTTTGAAATTGGATTGTGATGAGATGGGTTATATATTTTAATAGTTAAATCAATACCTGAATTTTGAATAAAAAACATTGCCACCTGATTTTTGCAACATGATCTTGAAAAGCCTGGATTTATGTAATTTTCCCAATAATAAATGAGAAAAATTCATATATAATAGATCAAGTGTAACACGTTTCAAAACTAAGAAACTAAGGTTAAAAATTTCATAAATCAGATTTTTTTAAAATTTTGTTTATAAACTAATTGATTAAACATATATTTTATTAATTAAATATATTAAGGTCACAATTCTATACAATTTGGTTACAAATTATAAATTAATTGGTCACAAATTATTTCTCAGTTACAATCAAGAAATTTATGTCACAAATTATTTCACGACCATAAATTAAAAATTTTATACGTTACAATTTATTCATCACAAATATATTAAATTAATAAGTCACATATTATTCATTGATCACAAATCACAAAATTATCAAGTTGCAACTTATTTTATGGTCACAAAACATCTAATTAATTACTCACAAATTAATTTTCGATTACAACTTATCAAATTATTGGTCAAAACTTATTTTTCAATTATAAATAAAAAATTTTATAAGTTACATATTATTCACCGATCACAAAATCAGAACTTTTATTGGTCACAACTCATATATTCATTACAAATTATCAAATTATTTGGTCACAATTAATTTCTCGGTCACAACTTAATAAATTATGAGGTACAATCACAATTTTAGGTTACATATTATTTATTTGTCACAAATTAACCAATTATTGGTCACAATTAATCAAATAATTTGTTACAAAGTCCCCACCCCTCTTATCCCACCCACTACATTAACCACAATACCACCACACACCATATCAACGCAAAACAACCACTACATTAACACAAACCCACCACCAAAATAATGTAAAACAACCACCATATCGAGTCCCATGCCATCCAACATACAAACCACTTGCCACAACCACCACCACCATCGCCAACCACCATATCATGGCGTGTGGATTAGGACTACACGTGCATTACATCTTGCTTCATAGGTACCCTTCTCCTATAATACAACACACTCTTAAAGGGAAAAGGTATGATTTTTAGTTTACTCTCTAAATTTTGATCAAAACTATACTAACTTGTCTCTTTCACAAGCAATCCCCATAACTTTGTATTTATAGTTGACTTGATCGTTGGAGTATCAACGATCGTTAGCCCCTTGTCTCTATGACTTAGTGATCTTGGTGTCTTAATGATTATGTATACTAATAACATACAGATTGATAGAGTCGGGGATGGAAATTCATTGATAATTGAATTTTAACGTTATTTTAGGTCAACAAATTTCATGCAAGTATATATGTACACGTACTATTACAAATATATTAACTTAAACAAGTATTTTATAAAAGATTATCAACTTAATCTAAAAAGTAACTTATATGCATGTTTAGCATTGTGTCGTATGCAATTTATCAAGGATACATCGAACTACAATTTTGATTCTAAGGAAGAAACACACAAATATTTGATCACATCAAAATTGTTATTCAACAAATTCTAATGCATGAACATCATTTTGGGAAAAAAGTATCACTTCTTGAAAAGAAGACCTTAAACCAAATCCACGATTAGGTGGGCTTTGTATGCATGAACATTCCTACACAACTTATTTTCTACTAGATTACAATGTTGTTAAGTTTTAGTTGATTTATGTAATTGACAAATTCTATGGACAAAAGGATTTAATTGGATATGTTGTTAAAGTTCAAGGAGTAATGTGTAATTTATTCAAAATTTAGTTAGTAGGTCTAGGATTTCGAGTTTGGAACAAGGAGGAAAACAACGCGAATTTTCGCTGGACTGTCGCCAATGGTTGGTTCGAGCTACAAAAGCAAAAATATCGTTGCTAGACCATCGCCCCTCCTTCGATCGAGCGACAGTGTTGTCCGAAATTTTTTTATCGCGATTTCAAGGCTTTTTACCCTAGCCATTCGTTTCTTAACCTACCTATAAATATCAGAACCCACCTGCACGTTTTTTATAAAGTTGATTATTGAGAGAAAAAGTCTATAGGTCACAAATAACAAAATGGTTGGTTACAAATTAACCAACGCCACCACCAACACCAAAACCAAATAAATGCACCACCGCCGCCAGAAACGCACCACAGCCAAGAACGACGCTTTACCACCACCACCTAACTGTAGCAGCGATGAGGGAGATGCTACAACACCATTCACCTGCACCACTGTCACCCTACGACCGTCATCCTCCAGCACCACAACTTGTGACCACTCTTGCCCTACGACCGTCGCCAGCACCAGCACCATCCACCAGCACCACCGTCGAACATATCCACCAATACAACCACACAAAAATCGTCGCCTACCAAACATTCCCCAAATCGTCGCCGTCACCACTGCATGATACCACCACCCATATCAACGATTCACCACAACCTCCTCAGATTGGAAAGAGAAAGAAAAAAACCCCAAACCCCCTCCCCATGCCAGCACCAATCGGCGCCGAAGGATTGCAGCATCGCGAACGAAGGTGGTCGTCGCTGTGAACGAATGAGGTCGTCGCTGTGAACGAAGGTGGTCTTCGCGGTATCTGCACAGTGGCGCTAGGAGGCCGTCGTCGCTGTGGTCTACGGCGACGGTGGCTACTCATGCATGAGGGAGAGGATTGAGAGACAGAAGGGATAAAGAGAGAAATAATGGATGGGAAAAAGATGGTAAAATAAATTAGGGAAAGCAGTTGAACGACGTCGCTGTGAGTTCGACGGTGGTCTCTGGTAGTGGGCGGTGGTCTCCGGCAGTGGGCGACGGCGCCGCAGGTATGTGTTAAGTGGAGAGAGTGATGAGAGAATATGGAATCAAATGAATTTGAATTTTAGTGTTTGAAATTGGATTGTGATGAAATGGGTTATATATTTTAATAGTTAAATCAANTGGTTACAAATTATAAATTAATTGATCACAAATTATTTCTTCACCATAATAAAAAAATTTATAAGCCACAAATTTATTTCACGATCATAAATCAAATTTTTTATAAATCATAATTTATTCATGGGTCACAAATTTATCAAATTAATAAGTCAGGTATTATTCATTGGTCACAAATCACAATTTTTACAAACGACGACTTATTTTATGATCACAAAATATATAATTAATTAGTCACAAATTAATTTTTGATCACAACTTATCAAATTATTGGTCACAACATAACATTTTTTAGGTCACACGTTATTTATTAGTCACAAATTATGTATTTCATTGACCACATATTATTTATTAATCACACATTAACCAATTTATTGATTTTAATCAACTAAATAATTTGTGACCATCGCTGCCACCACTGTCACAACAGCGGTTGTAGCCACATCCACCGACACTTGTGACCATGACCACCATTACAGTATCATCAGAATCGTCACTTTACCACCACAATTGCCATCACCACCTCACCACCAACAAATCAGATCCAAAACACCACCACCCTACAATTGCCATCACCTCACCACCGACGTTGTCGCCATCACCATCGCTACCACCACAACCACCATTTCCAACCAACACTCCTTCACCACCGCCACCACATTTTTTAGCCCAAGGTTTTATGTTCTACTTATTTCTTCAATTAGGAAAACAAAGATTACAAAATTGAATCAGCAACTGATTATGGTGTATTTTTTTTGGGCAGAATCTCATAACGTGAAACTACAAAAAACCTAATCTCAGTCCGACTATCCGACTATACCAACACTTCTTCGCAACAGCCAAATTCGCCACCATCACCGCACTAGCAATTGGCCAAAGGGTCTCCCATCGCCAGATCCACCATCATTCCGTCAACGTCGCCTACTATGCCGATCCACTCTCCATCCCAACACCTCCACCGCACCACCAACAAAAACCACGCCATACCCCAACACCACCAAAATAGGGAAAACCACCACTACCACTATCACTACCACTACAACAACCAAAACCACCTCACCGTTGTTGCCTAATCCACCACCACATGCACCAACCACTTGTAGCACCGTCATCACCATCGAACTGCATCAACGACATGGGAGAAGCTGCTTTGCGACATAGCGTCATCGCGACACTTCAACAGCGGCGGGTGCTACAACATTGAGCAGCGGTTGCTGAGTTGTAGTGGCACGAGCGTCGCCGCCACAATATCGTTCAAGTCACCACAGTGGTGTCATCAACTCATCGACGATGGTCTCCCTTCCGATGATTGTGATAGAGAGCCAATGGCAATGATCTCTGAAAGAGAAAAGAGAGAAAGGGGATGAAAAATGATTTAGGGGATGGGGACGAGGACGGGGATGTATATTAATTTAAATTTGTAATGTTAATTAATGTTAAAATTTTTAATTATTGATTTTTATATATAAATATTTTAAATCTTATTTTTGAAAATTGAACTTAAAAAGTAGGATTTTGTGTAATTTCCACATAATAAAATATAGATATTAAATTTGTCAATAAAATGAGTTAAATATAATAATTAAAATCATTTTTTTTAAATGGCAACCAATTTATAAATTTAAATAGTTTATAATTTGATCAAAGTTAAACATTAATTTCAACCGTAAATTCATAATTGTTATTCATTTATTATTCACAAATTTCGTGAGACTCGCTACTAATTTTCTTGATAAACCATTTATAAAATTATCAGATAAACGTTAAATTAGGTTATTGTCGTTGATTATTGAATAAGTATGAATTTTGTCACATCAATACCTAATTTATAGTTTTATGTATGTTTGTCAAGGTAGATTCAAAGTTGAAGGTGTACAAGTAAAAAGTAAATAGTACACCGTGTAAAATTTATGATCGAGATAACTATATTGACTTGATAAATTTATGAGTTATAAACTTTTAATCTCAAACTAGTCCAACTAAACTATTAAATCTACTTCAGAGATAAATGGTTTAACCTATGTCAAATCTTAACCTTTGTTTCTTTGTTGGATAAATTCGACGTTCGTAGAAAGGCTTAATGATCTTGAAGTGGTATGGCATGCTAGTGAGTGAAGGTTGATAAATAAGTGCATGTGCTTTTAACCGTTTTAGAAATATCAAATGAATTTGCAAATTTTGTGATTTAAGTAAAGAATTTATCTAGCCATTCACTCGTGAATGGCTTATCCAATAAAGTCTCACTTTCGGATCATACAAAATTGTTGTAAAGGAAAGGGAGTTGAGTTTGAGCATGGTAGTTGCTTGTCGATTTTTTTAATGCACAAATTTAATTCCGAAGTCCATATTCTATGGAATTCACTAATTTAATTAATTTGCCTCTCTGAGTTTAAATTAATCATATCTCCCTAAGACAACTCATTATATCTCTATATAAATCTGAATAAACCTTAACTAAATGGATTGAATCACCTATAAATTAATGGTTCAAACTAGGTTACATTGTTTATAGCAATCAAAAGTTTAGCTACTTACCATGAAAGAATAAAAACGAATTAAAGAAGTAAAATACATCATCAAGTTTTAAAGAAAAATTAAGAAGAAATGAATATCTTGCATAAAGAATATGAAAATTGTTATTTTCTCGTCCTTCTATTTCCATCGAATTAGACCAACTTTTAAAGCCCAATCACATTCTTATCTTCTTGACCAACATGGCAACCGCTATATATAAATGATCGTTGTCATATGACATACCATTTAATTGGTAAATTTCGAAACAAAATATTATAGTAGGTTCTTCAACTCTATGACCCTCTCAATTTTAGTCAACCATCTTTCTATCTTGTCAGTTTTTTGTCCTCCATGTTTTCAACATATTCAAGTTGATCCCTTATCTTTCAATAATGTGTAAGTTGGTCAGCATTCTAGGTTTCTGTATGTTTTTAGTCTCTCAATTCCAGATTTTGTACACTTTCAATCCTTCCGCTTTAAATTGCCCAATTAAGCTCCAAATAACCTTCTTTTTGCTCAATCCACCAAGAAGTCATGTCTAAGGATCACACGTTAAAATCTCGACTTAGTCAAACAAATGGTTGAGTATTCATTAATTATAACTATATTCATAATTGTCACTCGTACGGTTGTAGGAAGCATGCCGAGGAGTTGTTATGATCAATTTAAATTATAAATAGATATAAATTAATATAAATTAATGAATAGTACGTGTAGATTTCACGAAATATATTGATAAAAAAATAACTTAAGCAATTAAAAATAGGTTATAAACAAGAGGCAAACAAGGAAAACCTTTTTATAGGATTAACAAGGTTGCCTCATTTGGCAAAATAATATATATATTTTTTTCACACAAAAAATACATAATTATGTACACTTCCAGATATCATTACACATCCCTTTGGTTATCCACACAAAGACGACAGATCCAGATAAAAATGCAAACCATATCAAATAATACATTAATTTCAAAAAAGAAATTCCTTAATATAGCTTTTCTTGGCCTTGGGCACGTAACATCAGTTGGTGGCACGGCGAAAGGTCAAATGCCTCCCCGACTGTATTCCGGTTGCTACCACCCTGTTAGTGGTGGAGGGAGGTGGAGAACGAGTAGAGAAAAGCTGTATATCCGAAATCTGGAACCGCCCCGAGTCGCCCGGAAGTCTCACGTAGGAAGCCGAAGGCGATTCATTTGGCCATGTCCCCTTCTCTCCTTGTCCTCCATTTTTGTACTGCACTATAGCTTTGTATACATAAGGAATCAAACCCTCCATACCATATATTTTGTATATTCAACTGTGAGAAGATTGGTTTAAAAAGGAATGTGAAAGGTTGACGTGGACTAATGTGTTGGGTTGGAGTCTAGCTGGTTATGTTGCAAAACAAAACGCCTTGCACGAACCATTGAAGGAGATTTTGAAAGCTACATTTAAGCTACAATCCTCGTTACAACTCACCAAATCTTATTAGAATAATTCCACATCTTGTCCATTACTATACTTGTTAATTGGTCGGTTGACACTAATTTAATTTAGTATTTTTTTTGTTCTCTTCAATGAGAAATTTGAGACTTTTCTTTCAATTGTGCTACATGTATATATTGATTTACGTACATATAATTTGATGAGATATGATTCAGTGAAATTTTTTTCAATCAAATAAAAAAAACTTCACTACTTTTTTTGACACCCCATCTATATGTAAATCATTATGTAACTCCTTATGCACAAGTAGCATTATTTTTTTTATATATGCTAAGCTCATATCTGGTTTAGCCAAAAATCAAAATTTTAGTAGATTTTGATAAAATTTAATGAAATGGGTAATTGAAACGGGACTAAAATGAAATGGTGCGAGCAAATTAGCATCACTACAAATAAAAATGCGTCTCCTAATAGTTCAAGCTTTCACTATTTTATACGAGGTGATTCAACTTATTACTTCACAAATTTTTTATGAATTATAAATTTTCAGAATTTGCAGTATTGGATTAAGTTAGTTCATCCGTCGTTCTCACTAGGCCTCCAGGCAATCGGACTCATTACATCGAAGCCATATCTTTTATGATATAAGATCATGATTCATTCCGAAGTTTTCAGATATGACAAAATGAAACATGTTTGTGAGCAATGATTAAAAGGGTTATTTGAATTCTTCGTGCAATTGATTTGCTAGGGACAGCTGAACAATCATCCCCTAAAAGGATACTATTTATGCCACGGATTTTGCTATTAGTACATAACAATACACATAATTTTTTATATAACAGTTAAATGGCAGCCCTCTATTGGGTGGATACCTATGGGCTCAGACGTCCACCCAATAAAGAGCCGCCATTTGACTATTATGTGAACCCTTATGTTGTTTGCTATGTACCCATAGCAAGACTCAGAAACTAAGAGATCATTTTGGGATTGTTTGAGCTCCATTTTTTTCCAAAAGAAAAAAAAAACGAAAAACAAAAAGAATATGTATTTTGCAATAATTTTATGATTGAGAACGTATGTTAAAAAATAGGAAAAAAATTAAATTTACTTGTAATATTATTTTATTGAAAAATATTTGATCGAAACAGAATTAAATCACTGTTCAAGAATGCATTAAAAAATAGGGCTCAAACAACCGAGCCCTTATTTGATTCCTATTTTTCTCAAAATACATTTTTTTTCTTTTTTTTTCAACCACACATTCTTCGATAAAATAATATTACACAAAACCTAAAAATTTTCCTTATTTTCTAACCACACACTCTTCATCAATATATTATTTTGAAATGTCTTCTTAACTTGGAGTTCATACAGTCAATGTTCAGGAGACATTATTGTGGGCCCAAAACATAATAGAAGTTCTTATTTTGGAACGAATCCACTCTCTCTAAAATTAACTGATTTAGGTTCTTTCACACCCATTTTGATGAAGAATTTAATTTGAAATAGTGATTGATGGAAGAATGTGTGATTAAAAAGTAAGGAGAATTTTTGAGTTTATGTGTAATATTATTTTATTGATAGAATATGTGGTTGAAATGAAGAAAGAGAAAAAAAATGAGAATGAAAATGAAAAAAAAAATATTATTTATAATATTATTTTATTGATAGAATGTGTGGTTGAAATGAAAAAAATAGAAAAAAAATGAGAAAAAGAACGAGAAAAAAATGAATGTCAAACGAGGGCTTAATTGCAAAATCTCATTGTCTCGTTACAACAATGGATTGTTTTGACTATTACATACTAAACATGCCTCTGATGATAATCAACGGCATTCAAAGTGCAAAGTAGGTCGAACATACACCAATCACAAACATATACCAGCTGTTTGGAAACTCAGGAGACTGTCTCGCATAAAGACAGAGTATGCCACCAGCCACAACCGATATTCTTTGGGACGAAGTTGTCGACTGGAACTTGCGATGGGATATTTCGATCGATTGTATCTCCTAAACCGAGCTGGAAGAGAAAGAAAATAAGTCCATCATATCAGAAAGTAGAAAGTGAGAAGAATGCTTTATGCATCATAAATCATACATACCTGACCATATTTATTCCATCCCCAGCTGTATATTTTACCATCATCTGCATAAACATTCAGAGATAACACCACTATTATTGCACCAAGGGAATACCCGATTGGGTTAGCTTACACAGCCAGTTGTGAGATATTCTCTAATCTATACATAGCCCAGTTTAGCATGTTTGGCTTAGTTAAACTTGGTTTTCAAGGTTAAGTCTATCAAAAACATGATAAGTTATTTTTTCCCTTTCTGTAAGTAAAAGATTACTTATTCTTGACAAGGAGGACTTTCAAACTTAACAAGTGCCAACTTTTAAGTACCTCTGAATGTTGCTGGGAGCCCGAAATCAGATCCAAACTGATATAACATTTTACCTGTTAGTATGACACTATGACGAGCTCCACAGGATACCACTTTGGCATTCTTATTCTCCACAACTGAAGCATCCAGCAGCTTAGGTATAACCTGTCGAGTACCGAAGTACACTTTTTAACACTATCTTCAAAATACGCAACTTCTTTAGAATAAAGCAGAGAATATCAAAAAATTAACGCAACAATTTTAATATATACTGCACAGTGTAATCTGATTTCAAGAAGGGATTCAATTTTAGAAACCAACATTTTACAAGGTTGTTGAAGCTGCAACTGATGTAAGAGTGAATTACTTTGAGCAGCTTGGGACCTGCTATAATCCTTGTTGCAGAGCACTACTGCTAAAATGAATAGTACATCATACTGATGGTTTCTGATGAATTCTATAGAAAAGAACAGAGTGGATTCATATCAGGTTCAGATCCAGTATATCAGACTAAGCAGGGAATATACCTCACACTGATCAGAATTTGTTCCCAAACCCAATTGCCCAAACTGATTTCCACCAAAAGCATAGACACAACCATCTGTGCAGATGCATATAGTATGCCACAGTCCAGCTGCAACAGCTTCAATCTGAGTCCCCGATAGAGAAGTCACACAAGTTGGTCTCAGCATGTCCTCTCTATTTCCTTGTCCACACTGCATAAAATAGTGTCATACGATTGCAGTTCGTGGTCTGTCTTCAATTATCAGAAAACCCAACATCCATGGACAAATTTGAGCACACACTCAAAACCAACTTGATTTCGGCACCCTGACCATTGGTAATAAAACGGCAGAACTCTTCCCCCACCCCACCCCCCCAACCTATGAAAGTTGATGCTGTGTTCAAAATAGATTTTTTATTATTGTTTTCAGTATAGCTAGGAAAATGATTTTAAATAATTGAACCCATAGGTTCAGATTGCATTTACTTCCAAGCTCACGTGCTAATATTACTGCCTTCGACACATTCCAAAAGTTATGTACATAATTTTGACATATGATTCTAAAGTTACTACTGCGAGGATCCCCTAGATTATACCATTTAGAGTCTTATTGCATGTCAGATGTTTAGGAAATACTAAATCAAAACCCATTAGATAAAGCAAGAAATATGCGTAATGAATTTTATAGCTATGTGAGAAGGTAAATATTTGGGGATAAGAAATGAAGAATAATAAGGAAGTCACCTGTCCATATAAACCCCAGCCAAAAGCAATCAGCACACCAGCATCTGATAACAAAAAAAAGGAAGACTTTACAAAAGGAATGGGCTAAAATTGCCACAAAGCAATATTACCACATAACAAATCCTCATGGCTCACCTGTTATCACTGCACTGTGCCTGCCTCCACAAGCAATGCCCCTTATGTAATTTCCTATAGAATTATGAGACTGAGTTGCTGCACTCGCACTTTCTTGATGAACCACATCATGTTTGTCTTTTCTGCATGAAGATGGATCGATACACGGAATGAGATGAGGAGAAGCCACTGTTTTTATCCGGGTTCCCAAACCTAGCTGCCCATCACCTCCATAGCCCCAACCCCATACCTGTCCTACATCTAAATCCGGTAAAAATATGAAGCATCAGGTATCTTGCTTTACATTTAAAGACCTCTTGCTTTACATTAAAGATCTTCATAGCTTCATACTTCATATGACCTACAAAACTATAATGTGTAACCACAAAGTAGCAGCATCTAGCCTAAAATGTTAATTTGGTGCACTGCAGCTCACAGGGAGGAGTTGATTTACCAGACAATGCCAATGTATGTCGCCCACCAGCAGCAACAGATGTAACTTTCACCAGTGGATCCAGCATTACAAGACAAGGTGGCGCTGAAAGTGTTTCATCAGCAGAAATTGATATTTCAGATTCTTCTCGAGTTGATACTTTTCTTCTCTTTGTAATTTCATCTTCAACACTTTTATCATCAGAACAAGAAAGTGATCCAACAGAAGATTTTGAACCTTGAGACCGAGGGCTCCCTTTTAAAAACATTGTCAGTTGTTAGCGTCTAGTACTGATATATTTGTACGAACACTTCTAGCTGAAGGTACACCTCATTAGATATACTCTTTCTAAGATACCTTGCTCAGTCAGTGTAGAACTTTGTTTTGCAGACCTGTTCCTTTCAAAGGTTTTCATACTTGTCCAACTACAAGTGACCTTTCCAGGTGGAACACACTCCTTCCAACCCCATGTGTACACTTCGCCTTTACCTGAAATAATCAAGTCATCGAGCTATTAAGTTTTCGAGTCTAGATAACTGTTTCTTTTGACAGTATCATCTGATTGCTAAGCACCATACCAAAGCTATTATTCTTCGCTTTTTCTTAAGCAATGGAGGATGACTAGAAGATTCAACAAGACTTAAATTCTGGTTTTAATTGATTACAAAATGCTATAGTAACAATTTGTTGTGGCTGCATTGAAAGCTAATGTGAATGACTGAATTTCAACGGAAAGGTTATGTAGCAGTACCTGTAACAGAAACGCAATGTGCCCAACCAGCAGCAGCTTTCAGAATTGGATCATTAGTTGGAAGTGGGTATGGCTCTGGAGTCTCCTTGATATGTGTAGTGATGAAAGAAATCCTAAAATCAATTCCAGATACTGGGCACTTTATTTTAAAAGCTAGGGACTTTTTACATTACCTCATGCTTCCCCGAGGTCAAATAGCTTTGGCCTTGATCATCAGCTGAACCCCATGTTATAAGTTTTCCGGAGGCTGCTTGTGAAATGAGCAAGAAGTCACACCAAGTTCTGTTTGTGTGTGCACATAATATCATCTAAAGTATAGAGCAAAGTACCATCCTTGGAAAATCCAGGATTTGATCATGGGACGTGAGATGTATCAATGATTATACCATTGAAAAAAAATAAAATTCTAAGAAGCATATCTCCACAGTTACAATAATGACGAAAACATTTAGTCGATTCTTGATGGTTAAATGGCTTAACCTTAAACCAGTGGCGGGTCCAGGACTATGTACCAGTGGAGCAAAATTTAACAATGGAAATTTTTTAATATTTTTTTTATTAAATTTTAAAATAATAAGTATTATTATCATCATCATCATCATTATCAAATGCACTTTTAATATACTTAATGACCTCAAACAAAGAAAAAAACATAATAATATTAATAATCTACAACAATTAGAGTTCGTAGTCTAGAATCCGTGATATATCTTCTCAAGACTAATAAATATTATATAATTATTTAATTATTTATTGTTCAAAATTTGGGTTGAAATATAAATGAATTAATAAGAAAATTGGAAGACAATGTTGGATGAAATTTGAAGTCAATGTTGGGTGATTTCTGCTTATCCATGTGTAAGCACAGGCCCGATGGCATTGTGTACACAAAACCTTATCGGTAGGAAATTGAAATAGTTTTGCTTCAAGTACGCGCACACAAGGATATAACCACATGTTCGCAGGGTTCAAAAATTTAGCCGTTGGGCTGATTTTTCATTTGACTTTCTAGTGCTTTTTGGTAGAAAGTTCTCAAATTTTCAATAGTATTTGGAGCCCTTTCGTGATATAATGTTAGAAATAAGTGATAAATTTCTAATTTCAAACATGAGAAAATAACATAAGATCTCATCATTCATTTCTACACTTGATTTTTCGCATTTTAATACATATTCAAACCTTCTTCAAGTTTTCGAAAACGAGTTCCATTAGAAAGAATCATTTTTGCTTTTTGTGTTTCTTTCTCAAAAACTTGTCAATCCTCTAGACTATTTGTCGAAAATCCTAAAAGCAGCAAATATTACTTTTAGGACAACGCATCACACACATGTTCAAGCTTTTTTCTTCATTTCTTGTTTCCATCTCCTTCTTCTCCTCTTCAATATTTCCAACAATAAACCGGAAGACTTTTTCTTTACCTCGACCAAATCATCAGCGACTACCAAACTACAATTCAAAAACATCATCATACCACTACACAAAATTGAAAGTGACAGATCCAAATCAATCACAACATATATAATCACTACATACAACCGAGTTAAAAAATAGCGAAATCGATGAATTACCTGAAATAGCTAAACCAAACCCGCAACCGCCACCACAAACATCCTTCCACGAATCTCCGGAGACGTCAGCTTCCGGAAACCGTACAATCACCGGTGAAGTCACCGAAGACTGTTGCTGCGAAGCTCCTGGAAAATACCCCCACATTAACACCTCACACTTCTTCTCTTTATTTCCACTAACTTCCAAATCTTTTATTCCTTCACCGTCATTCATCTCCCCGTTAAAACAAATGAAACAAGAAAAAAAAATTCACACAGAAAAACAGCTGAAAGTAAAATTAATTTTTGTACTCCGATCTGGTTTTTATCAACGGAAGATGCAATTCCAGAAGAAAATTGAAGCAGGGGTGGTTTTGTAATATTGTAAAGAATAATGTGAGTGCTATATTAAAAAATTGATGGGCGTATCATTTGCTAGCTAGATTTGAGTGCCACGTCAGATAATCGTGTCCAGGAGGACACGTGGCGAGATAAGGGCTGGTTTATATGGATAATCAATTCATGCGCCGAGGAGCCGTGAAGCACTAGAAGTTTCTGGAATAAACAGGCGTGAGTTTTACTCTTTGCTCGACACAATGTGGGTCAGGTTTTAATAATTTTAATTTTTAATAAATTAATCATGAATGCCATTGATTGAGTTTGAGCCCATTTTGAAAAAGAAATGTATTTATAAATAGTGATTTTTAAAAAATATATAGTTAAAAAATAAAAAAATTCGATTTACGTGTAAAATTATTTTATTTCAGAATTGTACCTTGTCGACAGCAAAGACTATCCCAAACATTTGTTCTAGCACTATGCATGCATAATTTAAATATTAACAAATATAAACTCATCAATAAAATTATACACCTTCAAAATTTGTTAACTGATGATCATATTAATCTAAACAATAATTTTTACAATATTTCAAAATAATATCATGACATCATTTATTAATTAATTGTAATTGTAAATAACTATTTTGTTCAATTTAACACTGTTATATATATATATATATATATATATATAATTCATCTAAAAATATATATTCAGAAAAATAATATCACTAATAAACAAAATAAGTAAATTTATATAATAACATTTAAACTATATCGAACGAACTACGTATAAAACATGTTAATGTATATTTTTATAGTTTACTACGATAAAAATAAATTACAAATAATTGTAAAAAAAAAAAAATCTTTTTTGCGCTTTTAATGTTATTTTAGGTATATGACTCAAAAATGATCCCGATGATACTCAAAATTGGAAACAAGGAAGATTAGCGTGATATTTTAATACGTGGAGGGTATATAAGGAATTATCATAAAATTCAGAAAGTGTATATGACATTGTCTCTAATCTTTAAAAATAATAGCTGGTTTGAATACAATTATTTTTGCCCCAATAATAGAAGGGTAAAAACTATTTGGCCGATCGAGTAGGATGCACATTGTGTTCTCGACGCATGATATGAATTTGACACTTCTTTAATATAGATAAATAATATAGTAAAACTATGCTTATACGTAATGATAAATTTAAAAACATGTAGCGTGAAAAACTAAATAATCATCCATGCCAATAAATAACGAAGAAGTTGCTTTCGCCTTAATTGTTATGATATATTTTTTTTCTTCTCATTAGCAATCATTTTTAATGTAGATCATTTGACAAAGAAGTTGCTTTCGCCTTAATTGTCTGATACCATTCTTATTTTTTAGTTGGTGAACCGTCCTCTATTGAAAACTCCGAGCCAGTCCAAGGGATAAAAGTCCTGGTCAATATATTTAATAAAGTAAAATTGCAAAAATTAATTATTAAAGGATAAATTACAAAAAAGGTTCCCAAACTTTGGATTTATTTGCACTTACATCCCGAACCTTTCTTCTGGCTGCAACCTTAAGAAAATAGGCAGTTATTATCTAATGGATGATTTTCATCTACTTTTCTGTTAATCAATCCATTTCACTAGTATATTCAGGAGAATAGTGTTATTTGTACATCACAATTTACACTTTTACAAAATAGTGAAGTGGCAAAAAGAAATTGGAGAAGTTTTATCTTTTTAGTTAGTTGATAAAATTTTGACTCGATCATTTTTGCATAATATATGTTGGTAAAAAGGAAGCATGTTGCTCAAGGTCCGTCCTCTACTTCGCCTCGCCCGATGTACCCTCCTAGGTGATTGGACAATTGGACGAAATGATTAGTGATAAGATCTCATGCGAAGTACACTTTCGAGGCGAGGTGCCACCTCTTGTTGCAGCGTATTTTCGAGATGATTGGACAATCGATCGAGGTAATTTGGGCACCTCGTTCGAAGTGATAGCACCTCATAGAAAATGGCTCTTTTAAGATGAGGCGCCACCCTTTACTGCAGTTTATTTTCGAGATGATTAGCACCTTCTATGTAGACCATCTTCTAGGGGTCACCTTGGTGAAAAGATGCTATTTACACCGACGAATTTGACAATAATGTTGCAGATATGCTCAATCAACTTTTCAAACCTCCATTTCTCGCTATGGTCAAGGCCACACCAAGCGAGTCGACGTTTTATTAAAGCATAGGTAGGAGAACCAAGCTATTTTTCCAAGTTGGGATTGACACGAGCCACTTTTCTATTCCTTGTTGTGGCTAAAGCTGCGCCAATCAAGATGAATTTATTGCTTATCACTTCAGCAGGGGAACCAAGCTATTTTTCCAAAAGGGGAATTGCTTCCTTCGGCCTACACAAACCACCTCTACTTTATTCCTCGCTCCATGGGGTCACCCACCATGCAAGATGTCACGCCTAGCGAGATGAATATTCTATAAGTCTCAGCCGAAAAAGCCTCACCTTAACTACCTGAGGATTTTCCCTATACAGAGGGCTTCATCCTTGAAAAATGGAATTTCACCTTTACAAGAGGCTTCATCCCTGATAAATTGGACTTATCTTCTTGTGGAATAATAAAGGCAATCTAATTAAAATTCCATTTTAATTAACTGTAACACCCTAAATTCTCGGAACTCGAAGCGTTAAAAAAAAATCTTTATTTGAGTTCTTTAATGTTAATCAAAATAAATTGCAATTAAGGAAATTTTGAAATTTGAAATATATAATAAAAATGTAATGGGAGATAATTATCCATATAGACTTAGACAATTATAGTGAAATTTGATTTTTGGAAAATATTCGGAAGGAAAACAGTAAATGCTAGTTGAGTAGCAGAAGAAAGAAAATTTGTTTGGTCTAGCAAACGTCGCCGAAAGCTTATAAAATTTTAGTAGAGACATTTACATTCATTAGGAACAACATATAAAAATTTAAGGTCTCGACGATAACGTTTAAAGCACGAAAATATTTTTCAATGAAGCTGGACAGAAAACTCAGTACTATTCCGACACAATTTACTAAGATGGACATAACTTTTTCCCTAGATAATATTTAGAGAAAATTCCAAGGTATACTATTGGAAGACTCGTAGATCTTTCAAACCCAACTGATTTCACTGAAAAATATACACTGTAGCCCAAGTTATACAATTTTCAAATAAAAGGACAGAATCTGGAAATTCATTTAAGCAATAATGAAACTTGATACTTAGTCGATCCAACATTCATATGTTGTAGTCAACGTGCAATGTACTTAAAAATAGACAAAAAAGAAATCATTAAAAATTTTAAATGTGTCGTCTAAGATTCATTTTAATCCATAAAAGAAACAAGATAAAACATAATTTACATAAGGTAATAGTCAATGTCATCACGCCTCCCACAAAGCTTGTCAATCTGAAATGTATAATTAGGGTGAAAATTTCGAAGAAATATTCAGTAGTATGCACACACGCTAACGAAAATTATATACGAACATTAACATAACATGCAAAAGCCGTAAATTGAAGTAAATCGGTGATCAATCGACATACTTTTATTCTAGTGATTACCTTCAATCACAATTTTACGTAGTGATTACATTCGATCACAAATAATCTCCACAAAACGATTAACAGTTACGTACATGCTAGCATATAAATTTCTCAAAAGCATAAATAACTTGTGTACGGGAGATGATACTACCTCAAGATCTTTAGAAAAATTGCTAAAGTTGAATCGTAGATGGAATTTTCAATTGCACTATCACCAAAAGAGAAATTAGCAAGCTTGCCCTTTTATTTCCTTCAAGTGCATATTAGGAATGGCCGTGTGTTTGTGGGTAGTAAAAAAAAAATAAATAGAATAAGAAAAATTATGCTCTCTTGTCAGCCAAAATAGCAAATTAGCAAAATGAGTTGATGTGGTGTGGTGCATAATATAGAAATATTCATGCATGTTCTCATAAAACCAACCATAATTGTTTAGAGAGAGAGAGAGAGAGTGGGGAGTTAAAGGAGGAAGTAGTTGGGGGAGGTTAAAAGAAGTGGGGTGCAAGATGACTTGGTGGAAAACACATACACGTTTATTGAGGTATGCCAAACAAGATGAAGTATTTAATTTGAAACAAACCCAAGTATTGTTTAATAGTAATATATTTAAAAGTTATGCTTAATTAATTAAAAAAATGGATTGAGTATTATATAGTTGCCCAAATTAAATCATCGTTTGTCACTTTAAAATAGATACACTAAACCATGGTTTTAAAAAGATTAAAAATAACCGATCAAATTAATATAACATGAGTTCTCAAAATAATGAGATTAAATTGAAATAATTAGGTCGTCATATAAAAAAATTGCTAAGCAACATACTATGGTGACCAAATAAATAACTTAAAATTTTAGGGATGTCGTAGCGACGCGACAAGTAGAAATTTCCTTGAAAGAGTTAAAAATTTCGGTCGCTAAAACCCTCCCCTCTTAAAAAAATTCTGTCCTTGAAATTTAACTAGTTTAATGAGATTGGGATATTTAGTCAAAACATCTTCTTCTCTTTCCCAGGTAGCCTTATTTTTATCATGTCTACCCCACTAGACCTTAACTAAGGGAACCTCTCGGTTCTTTAGAACATGGACTTTTCTCTCTAGCACCATAATAGGAACTTCTTCATATGTCATATCACTCTGGATATCCAAAGATTGAACATTTACTGCATGGCTAGGATTGGATACATACTTTCTCAACAAGGATACGTGGAATACGTTGTGCACTGTCGATAGCTCATGTGGCAATGCCAAGCGGTATGCCACATTACTGACTTTCTCAAGAATCTCATATGGGTCAATGAATCTTGGTCTTAGTTTACCCTTCTTCCCAAATAGTATTATCACTTTTATCGGTGTCACTTTAAGAAATACTTTCTCGTCAACCTCAAATTTCAACTCTTTTCGTCTATTGTCAGCATAACTCTTTTGGTGATCTTGAGCTATTCTAATCCTCATTTTAATCTTATCAACGGCCTTCACAATTGTTTCAACTTGCTCTAGACCAAAAATCCTTCTTTCACCAACTTTGTTCCAACATATCGGCGAACGACATCGTCGGCCATACAAGGCTCCGTATGGCGCCATGCCGATAGTAGCCTGGAAACTATTATTATATGCAAACACCACTAATGGCAAATGGTTTTCCCACTTACCACCCAAGTCTAGGACACATGCCCTCAACATATCCTTAAGAATTTGGATAGTTCATTTAGATTGCCCATAAGTCTGAGGGTAATATGACGTACTAAACTTTAACTTAGTGCCCAAGCTTTCTGAAGGCTTGTCCAAAAATTTGAAGTAAATCTCGAGTCTCTATCCGAAATAATAGATGCTGGAACTCCATGAAGTCGAACAATTTCTCTGACATATAACTGTGCAAACTGTTCTAAGTTGTAGGTCATCCAAACAGGTACGAAATGAGCGAATTTCATCCATCTGTCCACAATGACCCAGGTGACATCATGACCTCTGGTAGATCTAGGAAAATCTATGACAAAATCCATTGTAATGTGTTCCCACTTCCACTCGAGTATATCCATGGGGTGTAATAGCCATGATGGCTTCTGATGTTCTGCCTTCACTTATTGGCAAACCATGCATCTGGACAAAAATAGCATCTTGTTCCCCTTCATGTTTCTCCACCAATATGTGTTGTGCAAATCTCTATACATTTTTGTTCCACTTAGGTGTGTTGCTTAAGGAGCGAAATGAGCTTTGGTCATAATCTCATTCCTTAATTTTTCATTCTTGGCCACGCATAGTCGACCTCTAAACATTAGAGCTTTGTCTTCAACTATTTCAAATCCTTTTCTCATCTATGTCCCCACACCTGCCCTCATCCTTTCTAAAAAAGGATCCTCCTTTTGCGCTGTTACAATTTTATCTCTGAGCGTTGGCTTCAAAGTCAAATTCACAAATAATGAATGTGTCTTTACTGACGGCTTTAATACTTTAATCCTCAGGTTCTCAAAATCTCTGATCAACTGATTTTGTACTGTATACAATACAGACAACTGTCACACGTTCTTTCTGCTTAGAGCATCCACAACTACATTAGCCTTACCCGGATGGTATATGATAGTGCCATTGTAATCTTTCACCAATTCTAACTATCGTCGTTGTCTCATATTCAACTCCTTCTGAGTGAAGAAGTATTTGAGACTTTTGTGGTCGGTGTAGATCTCACACTTGCTTCCATAGAGGTAGTGATGTGAAATCTTCAACGCGTGAACTACCGTCGCAAGTTCGAGATCATGCGTTGGATAATTTTGCTCATACTGCTTGAACTGTCTCGAAGCATATGCTGTCACTTTCCCAATGTTAATGTTCGTATATAATTCTCGTTAGCGTGTGTGC
>CAIGRB010117905.1:77935-99167 GCA_903798255.1 Fraxinus quadrangulata
ATTTATAAAATAATATGGGCCAAATCGGAACAAATCGAGACCCTGACCCTCATGGGCTCGACCCGGATGGGTCAACAGGCGGGCCTGGGTTGTAGTACAAAATTTGTGGGTCGGCCTCGAAACTCGTAGCGGGCGAGCTTTTTTTTCACGCGGACCGTTGCCAGGCTCATATATTGGCGGACCGACCCGACCCGGACCACCCGGACTGACACAACTACTCGCCACTTCTTCAATGAGTCACATCGTTCAACATCTTCATTTAACTTCAATCACGTAATCAAATTTAATTCAATTATACAATTATTTTTTGAAATCTCGATATTAAATCAAACAGAAAACACTGAGTGAAACGAGAAAATTTACATAATAGTTTATAAATTACAATTTTTTTTAATTTTTTAATTTTTTTTTGTGAAACATAAAAAGATAAAGTTGGTTTTGACCCGTTTAGTTTCCTTACAGCAGATACTAGGTTGAACCATTCAATTCTGTGTAGAATTTACATACTAAATAGTTATGTTCAAGAAGTATTTTTCAAATTAATGAAAACAACAATAGAATTATAAAATTTGTATAATTATCTGTTGAAGAATTAAAACCTGAAAAACTCTAATATTGAAGTCTATTATATATAATAAAATTATGAAAACAAATTAAACGATAAAAAAAATAAAAATCGAATGTTTGTTATAAAAAGCTTCGAATCACAAGAATACAATGAACTTATTTCACACATCACGTACAAACTTTAAAATTAATATTTATGAAAAACCTCGCACGTGTAGACGAGAATTAATCTCTAAACTTCTATTTTTTGAGTGTGACCTTATAGGGTAATTTAATTTTTTATCCGTGAATCTAGAAATGGTCTCTACTTCATTTTGAATGGATAAAACTGTGAGATATTTTGAAGATGGACTCCAAGTTGGAAACAAATGAAACACTTTCTTAACAATTTTTTTCTAAAGAAGATTTACTTTTACATTTATTATTAGGTTAAGATTCATTTGTTTTGGATTCTCAATTTATTTAAGTAATAAATTAAACAGAGTGACGAATATTTCAAAAAGTCGACAGTAACTTTATTGAGGATAAGTTTAAGATTGTTTCAATGAAATGGAAATTGCAAGAAAGTTCTATGGAAACAAGTTCTATGGATTAAGTTCGTCGAAATTCTTCATATTTTATTTATTAACTGATAGAAAAGGTAGAAAACTTTCTAATAGTGTGAAAAAGGCACATTTTCCATAATTATAAACTTGGATTTAATTAATGTGGATGTCGTCCTTTGTATTTAGAAAAGAGTTATTAGTACAAAATGTCTCTATATTTGGTCTTTAGTGTGCAAAATGTTCATACGTTTCAATTTTTTGCATTTTCACCTGAATTTTCAATTTCATCCATTTTTCTATAAAAATATGTGAACTGACAAATATACCCACTTATTTAAATAAAAAAAGAAAAAAAAAGAATTAATTGCAACCATGTGCCCAAAATAATAAAAATTAGGATGAAATTGATGGAAGCCATTGTTGTAGCAGGTGCGACCTGATGTGGTGAAGTCGGAATGGGTGGTCCACGACGATAGGAACCAATGCAAGTGCCGAACTTGATGGAGAAAGGCAGTGTGCGTCCGCGCTACCAACTACACTTTTTTCTTGATTTCGACCATATAAATATGTTGTTTGTTCAATTGATTTATGAGAAAGTGTTTGGGGATTGATAGTGATTGTTTGTAGTGTGAGCTCCGACGGTTGGGTGGTGGTTGGTCGATGGAGGCCGGCGGTTCCACTTGTTCCTTTTTATATTTTTGGTTGTGGTGGGATGGGGGAAGAGGATGGAGTTATTTTTGTTTTAGGTTTTGATTTTTAATCATTTGTTTGGGACTCATTTGTAAGTTTTTAAAAATTTGGGCATATGGTTGCAATTAGTTCTTTATTGTTTTTATTATTTATTTAAATAAGAGGGTATATTTGTCATTTTACATATTTTTATAGAGAAAATAGATGAAAATTGAAGCAAATAATGTTTTCCGCAATGAAACGTGGAAATAATGGTGAAAATGCAAAAAATTGAAACATATGAACGTTTTCACACTAAAGGCTAAACGTATGGACGTTTTGTGCTAATAAGTCTTTAGAAAATATTTGTTATATTTACACCATATTTTTTTTAATTAATACACCATGTTTTACTCATATTACAAGTTATTAATCTTTATTCATTATCACACTTATACAATCAACTTTTTTTAATCACATCTATTTTTAACATTTAATTGATAAAAAAACATTGAACTTAATCATGGTTTTCGTCCAAAAATATTGTTAACGTGTTTGAAAATGAAAGATAAATATTTAGTCACATTTTTGTATTATTATTTGTTTGTGCGAAATCCACAAACTTACGTGATTGTTGACAACTAGTAAATGTAGTGAATTAAGAGTATCATCCCATGTGAAATAAACTTAAATTGAATTGTATTAATCCGTTATCAAATTTGAATGTAAATTAAGAAAGAGAATTATGTTTACATCTAAATTATTCTAGTTATCTATGATTATTTTTAAACGAATATACAAATGAATGCGTTGGAGTTCCGAATCCACCTATTAATATCCCATTTCCATTTCTCAACCTATGTAATTTAGTATGATTTGTATATTCATAACAATCGATAATTCAATTTCATTTGGTTATCTTTGTCAAGGTAAGTTAAACATATTATAAGTACAACTCGATATTACTCCTAATCTGAATTCATATGCAATGTAATGCATTCAATTATACAATTATTTATATGATTACACACATCATACATGTTATTTCTAGTATTTGTTGTCCGTGTGCTAAATTGCGAAGTTCTAAACATATTGGAAGCATCCCGACACTACAACAAATAACTAATTACCTAATCGTCAATCAAACAATTCAATAATTCAATAAAGCATACAAGATCAATCAAGAACACATATTTACTAAACTACTTAATATTTGAATTAAAAATAATTAATAATAAGGTTCATCTTTATCCCAATATAAAATAAATAACATAGTTTTAAAGATAAAATGATAAAGAAATTGGAAAATCATCGCTCGGTATTTATAAATACAAAAAGAAAATGTGAAATCTATTTCTTGATCTTGATCTTCAATATCAAGATTTGATTCTTCAAATTCTTGATATTTCTTAATTCAATTATTGCTAAATTTGTTCTTCTCTCCAACTTACGATGACATTACCTCTCTCTCTCTTTTTTTTTTTTAAAGATTTTATGATATGAATTGATATGAGAAGAGAGAGAGAGAGAGATCCGTTGAATGTTTGCCCACATTCCGTACATATAGCCTTAAAAATTAGGTCAAAAACACTTTAAAGTTGGTTTTCAAAAGAGTTAAAAGAATCAAAATCGACCTGTCTAGTCCGAATTTGACCCATGCATTCACATCGGTCTAGGCCTTACATGCGCAACGCCTTCATCTTCTACTCTCGGGTTTGGAGAACTATACGGGTGCATGTGCAACCTTATATGTGGTGCGTTCTCACCATGATAGTTTTAGTGAAATTTCAGTTTGGTCCCTAAACTTTGTGTGTTATGTTGATTGAGTGCCTTGTTCAAGCAACTTCCGTCATTTGTCTTCTAATGTCATCGAATTGATCCTTTATGATCTCCTATCAACTTTTGTTGGTCCGAATCAACTATTAAATATTTGTAATTTAGTCCCGAAATTTTGAAAATCATCATTTTTTGTCGATTTTTGTTCATTTCTTCCAATTTCACTTCAATTCATTGATTTTCCAACAAACAATATATACACAAGATTAAACTATAATTCATGAAAAGTATTCCCAAATATTCCTATTTAATAACCTAGATAAATGTATAGGTAATTTAAATGTAATCTCATTATTAAAAATAGTAGTGTGAATAAATTTAACCTTTAGCAAAATGCTTAATTATAATTGTTCAAGTTAACATTGCTCTTTGTTAAACGTGCCAAAATTGTAAAAGAGAAAGTACACCACTTAAAGTGTAGTACAGGCTGTATATGGGGTCCAAATTACAGAATAATGTAAAGAACAGCCCCTTTCCGCGCACACTAAGAAGAAAATGAGTAAAAAGAATTCTAATTTAACCAAGCAAGGGAGAAAACGAACTATAATTTATGGAGCTTTGTTTGCAATAATTGGTGAAGGCATCATCTAAGTATATGCGTGGGAAAAGTAAAAAAGTTTAGGTTTTATATATCTCGTGAAAGTGCATTGGTCATAAGCTTCCAAAGATGCAACATGCTTTTGAAAAAAACAGCTCATAACATGATATTTTAGTGAGCAAAAAATGGATTTTGATCCTATAATGAAAGAAATAAAGGACGAAGTTTAGACCGTTCATGTTAGTTTTACTTATAAAAAGGGTCACGAAAGACATACTAGTGTTGAATTTATATATGATATCGAATTTCTGAACTAATGGATAAGTAAATAGCCTTCGTTCTTCGGAGGACTTATTTCAAAGCAAGATGAACTCTTCTGTTACTTTGATAAGTTAAATAGCAAATAGAATAAACCATTAATAAATAATTTCACATAGAGATGTAAAGTGAGATGAGACATAACGTCTTTAAAAGATCAATTCATATTCTTTTTAGACTTTGACAAAATTGGCAAACACGATATATAGTTTCAACCCACCTGCTTTCCTTATTCCGTTTTTTCGTTTAATATAATTGGAAAACAAAAATAAAGAAGATTTGGAGAGCTAGATCCAACAAGGCTCATCTATCCTGATGTTTTGATCTACAATACGGTCTATCCCTAACCAATGTTAGGTTTCAACTAAGTCAATTCAGGGAGAAGTCACGTTGAAGCTGAACAATCCAACTCAAATTTACAGAACTATTTTATGTATATCTTAATCTCATCGCGTAGCTAAATAATTCGAATAACTCTATATCTAAGGTTCCTCGACTGGATTAGCACTATCTCGAGATTAAGAAACCTACATGCAAATAAGAAAATCTCCAACAATCTATTTATTTTTAAAGATTATCTCGTATTTAATAGAGAGCGTTTTAAATTTATAGAGTAAAATTTTAAATGCACTCTAACAATCTCTTTATTTACTTTTTTCAATAAATATTTATTATTTTTCGCATATATATAGGCCAATAAATTCAACGATCATTTGTTTGAATAATTCAAAAATGGAGTATCGAAATTTATAACTTATCAAATACAATCATTATAAAGTAGAAATTAAGGGTGAGAGATTTAAGTGAATTGAATTTGTCTTATGAGCTCTGTCACAACTCCCCAATAATCTCATAAGCAGCTGCTCCTAATCATAAGTTAATTAACCTTTTTTTTCTGGACACCTCCTCAAATAGCTCTCATTATTTAATTAGATTCCTCTGTTCTAACAGTGACAAAACAATATCTAGGATCTATGTTGTTGTACCTTTCATGCACAGCCAGCTCACATATTGGAAGACGAGAGTAGAATAATTACAAATTTAGCATTATTTGTTACAACTACGATAATAAACGAAGAGTTTTTTTTTTCGTCACTTTTGTTTAATTCATTACAAGATCTATTAAAATTCAAATCAACTTAAATTCTTAGTAACTATGAAAAATCATTTTAGTTTGAGTCTCTTTATTTTAAAATGTTCTAACGAGATCGCACCGAACGAAAAATTAATTCGACGATTACTTAACGTTAAAAAGCAGAATAAAATATTATTCATTTCTTCATAGCATCCTAACAAAACGTTGACATTTTTGTGAGGAGTGTGCCTCTTCTCATTTTTTATGAGTTAATTCTATTATTTTTGGTTATGGACACTGTTATTTTCCAAGTAATATTTACGTAGATAACTTAAATATTTCATCACTTTTTAATGAACTCTTAATTGTGTCCTGGTATTGCTGAACTAGCTATACATGTTGGTGTTAATTTTCACAAACTCGACGTCGACGTTTCATGATGGGGTACTCCTCCTCATTTGTTATATGTATTATCTTTTTCTATTTTTGGCCATGACACTATTATTCTCCAAGTAATGTTTACGTAGATAACTTGAATCATTCTCGCTTTTATAATAAGCTTTTGAGTGCGTTCTAGCACTGATGAGCTAGCTCGATACATTGATATCAATTTTCCCTAAGATGGGGTATCTCTCCTCATTTGATAGGAATATTTTCTTTCTCTATTTTTAGTCATGAACACTACTATTCTTCAAGTAATGTTTGCGGAGTTAATTTAAATTCGCAAACGTTACTTGTTAGATATGTTGGTTTCAATTTTCACCAACAAAATGTAGACATGTCGTGATGATGTACCTCTCCTCATTTGTTACGAGTAATACCTCTCTATATTTTTGGTCGTGGACACTATTATTCTCCAGGTAATGTTTATAACTTGAATCCTCACGACTTTTATAATGAGCTTTCGCGCGCGTTCTAGCATTGCGGAACTAGTTAGATATGCTGGTGTCAATTTTCAACAACAAAGATAATAGTGTTGATTCTGCACTGATATATATACATAGTTGATATAATAATATATTATCTGTGTGAGAATCAAATCACACTAATAATAGAGAATTATTTCAGAACAATTAGATATTTACGACATTAGTAATTTTCCTTAACAATGTTATTTAGTATCAGTGGTGCAAGTCTGGTGGCTACACTTGATATATTTAATTAAATGAATAATGAGATATTGCATTTTAATGAATCTACTATTTAATGCCATTTAGTTGCCGCATATTCGATGTTTAACATCAGTGATGTTGAATAATATTACTCAATTAATAACTTATCATATGTTTCAGTTAATTCATGATTGTGATTTAATTCAATGCATGTAAATGAGTACCAATTTAAAGATGGAGAAGAGGCGATCAAGAGTAGTAGTTGGAAGATAGAATTTGTTGGAAGATGAAAGGTATCTTTACTAACCTTGTAGCATATGAAATCCACACCTTTTAAGGCTGGAAAGTGGTTGATACACTTGAACATTGCCCTAAGTTAGATATGTATCAAAAAGTTTACGAAAATTGCCCACGCATTAATTTTTTCGCTAAAAGAATTTAATATGCATGTAAAGAAGTACGGTAAATACAAATTTTATATAATAAAATTTTAACTTTTAACACTCAGCATGTTATAAGTGATCAGAAAGCTCAAGCAAAAAAACTGATAAGTCCACAGCTTCGATGGACAGTCGAATTTCAAAAAATAATGGTATGGAGGAAAAGTAAGATTTGAATGACATATTGAGATAGGAAATTTGAAAGACAATCATATCCTATTTTATTTTCTTAAAACGAAAACAAATAGAAAATTTTCATGTCTTTTTAGGTTAATTTTGATATGAAAATGTAGTCTTAAAAGTAGTAAGTTTAGACCTTTTTGTATTATCATTATTACAATTTAATATACCATATTTCTCCTAAATATAGGGAAAGATGCAGGGTATTTAGTCTCTTTATTTCAATTCTCTAGTATTGCCAAGTTCTTATTTAGTAAATTAGAGTACACAATTAAATTGAAAAAAAGAAAAGAATAAATATTACACATTATAATAGCAACATAGCATATTAAAAATGAATATTTACAAAGAGAGAGTAGAGAATCTGTTCATAAGTTTACCTGTTTCCGATGTATCTATTCTTACCAAAATACATTTATTTGACTGTATCGCACTATGTATGGTTTGATAACCCCCAAAATTATAAATTTTATAATATTCTTATCTTATTTTGCATTTAATAATCGATTTTATTTTTGTTTGTTATACTTAAATGGCAATAATGGTGTAGATTCTAACGTTTCATTACAAGTTAGCTAATTGCCAAACTTATAGTGTAGTTGTAATACGCTCGACTGTGGAATTGTATTTCTCTAGAAGATATTACTTATGCTTCATGGGTCGAATCACAATATTATCTGTTTTATACACAATAACAGTTATATCTTTGAACGTTACTTATTTCTCTAGTTAAATCTATTATTTTTTAGGAAATAATAATCAATATACAAGTTATTAAGTTACTCTTCAAAAAGTTGATCATTTTAAAATAAAATTTTAAGGCTTATCATGTTATTAGAGTAGTCCCAAAAGTTTATTCTAACAATCTTAAACTCAAGTCCGATATCTATTGATGTCGTTAAACATGCCAAACTTGTAAAAGAGAAGGTACACGACCTAAAGCATAAAGTACAGGCTGTTCATCGTCTCCAAAACTTCAAAATAATGTGAAAGAACATGTCCTTTCCACACCCCTACAAGAAGAAAATAAGCAAAAAAATTCTAATCTATCGAGGTTAGGAATGTCTCTTTACATGAATTTTTTTTTCTTAATCTCTTCCAACTTTTTATGTTTCAAAGGTGTAAAAATTTTCGGAAGGTCCGAAACATGTTCGCTTTTAAGACATATTTGATATGTAGTTTTAAATTGAAGCGAGTAAAATTTTAACTTTTTTCATCGCTATTTTTGTCTGGTCTACTTTACCGAAGTGCAATTACTAACGTTACAATATATATTTTGACACATGTATTTGGATAAACAACAGATGTAAACTAAAACATAATATCAAATAAACGTGAAATAAAAAATTATACGAACACGAGTTTCTTTAGATCTATACGAATAAAAAAAGTAGCAATATGTGTGTCACAATCAGGTCCAGCCAGCAAGCAAACTAGTAGGTGGAAAATAATTGAGCAGATAAAGAAGATTTGAATTCTTAAGAATCATAAAATATTTGTATATTTAACCATTTTTTCTTCAGTATGAGAATATAATAGAATTGTAACTATTAAGTAAAGACAAAACAAGGGGCTATTTTTCCCCCTCTTAAGAATATTTAAGTCCACTTTGTTTTGTACTTTCTATAGTATTAATGATCCTAAGGATCCAATTATTATCCTAATGATTAAAGAAAATGTAGATTGTGTTACGAGAGGGTTTGTCATTTTCACTTTGACAATGATGAAACGTTTAAAATATCAATTAATTAAAAATAATAGAGTACTATCATATGAACAAATTACAAATTATAAACCTACTACTAACCCTAATGGCAACTAGCTAAGCTTATGTCTAATCACGTTTATTAACAACTTCATTTAGAAATTTGATCTCGAATGGAATAGCAACAATTGTTGAGAAGTCATTTGTTGGATACTTTAGTTCTCCTCTCTCTTTCAATTTCTTTTTCCATATTAAGTAGTATCATTCTCTGAACCAATGTCTATGTCTAGAGTTGTAACATTTGTCCTAACTGAACAAGAATATATTCAAAAGCTCTCGAATAAAGTGTGAGACTATGAGCCTTGGATACATTTCTTTAAAAACGATGGATACTATCATTTTCTAAACTAACTAGCGTCTAGAGTTATGGCAACTCTCCCACTAGATGAGGATGCATTCAAAAGCTCGGAAATAAAGTAGTGAGAGTTCAAATGGAGACATCTCTTTAAAAAATGATATTACTCAATGCCAAAAATGAACTATTCATAGCATTTGAACAAAACTTTGAAATTTCATGACATGTACCACTCTTCACTTATTTTTTTGGGTCATGGGCACTATTATTCTAAGAGTGACGTTTATATAACTAGAATCCTTGCCACTCACATGATGGAGCTTTTGAGCGTGTTCTAATGGTACTATTGAAGTTGTTGAAAGTTCGAAATTACACAAATATATTTGATACACAAAATATGTTATTCGTATAAACATTACATAATTATGTAAAAGAGATAAATAATTCTTATGAACACTCGGATAATTAGGGCATTTATAACTTTTCTCATTGATAACTAGTCACATGTTTCATGTAACTTGCAATCGTGGTTCCATTCGATGCATGGAATGAATACAATTTAAAGATGGCAAAAAGGCAATCAAGAGTAGTAGATGGAAGGTAGAATTTGTTGTAGGTGGTGAGTGAAAGGTACCTTTACTAACCTTGTAGTATATGAAATCCACGTCTTTCACCTTTTAGGCTGGAAAGTGGTTGGTACACTTCCAACACTAACCTAATTTAGATATCGAGCAAAAGTTCTAGATATTCGTGCTTGGATTATAAAATTATTTGTGTATTAAATGTATGCCCGTACAAAAGTACATTGAAGTTAAATTTAAACAAAATAGTTTTGTTAAAGGTAAAATTTTTCACATTGTTCAAATATGAAAACAATAAGAGAGCTTGAGCTACCATTAATGATGGTAACCTTTTAAGGTAGAACTCAAAAATCAATATGGTATCAGAGCTTGAAAGCTCATATGAGCAACACGAGATGTCTAACGCTTTCACGAAAAGTCAAGTTATGATATTGATGTTCTCAAATAATTTACTATTTTATTAAGACATCTTAAGAATAAAATCACAACTTGCTTGAATATTAGAATAATAATAACATATAAGGGCTTTGTACTACTCCACTTAATAAAAATTGATTTTTTAAAATGATAAGTTTAATGTCATGCACGTTACAAATACTTCAAAATGCTTCAACTAAATTTGTTTAGTATAGAAATTTAAATAAAAAATCTTATTGAGAAAATGATTTGAGAAGATAGGAAAAATGGGACCACAATTTCAACTCCATAACAATAGAGAAAATGGAAATTTCTCGAGTGTTTTGAGGTGCCGAGAAATATTTACAGAGCATTGTTTTAAAAAGCTCTTCTAGACTTTTTTTTTTCCAATATTTAAACAGTTGAATCTTTTCCTTCCTTTCTTTCGTCTTCATTAGACGCGCTTTATTAAAAAAATTTTAACCATGTTTAAAAGTCTTTTATTTGAGTTTAGCTTATTAATTATTTTTTTTAAAAAAAAAAAACTTTTCATTTGATGTTATTTTCAAGTTCTTAAAAGATTTTATTCGTACAAAAGTTAAAAATGACTTTATCTAAATAGTTAAATAAGATTTAAAATATGACACCATCTACATTATGTAATTATGATCTCGAGACTCGTTATTTTATTGCAAATTTTAAAAATATGTATGAAGTTCCTATAAATCTATTAAGTAAGATCTGTCTAGTTGAAAATTAAAATTATAAAAAATATTATAATTTTTGCATTCTAAAAACCTGAAAATTGTATAATTGACTAATGATATGAATTATTAAGTATAAAACAATATTAAAAATAAGAAAATATTTTTTTGCATCTAAAACTCACCTAAACTTGCTTAAGTTCGTAAAATTTGAAACTTCAACTTCTTACTTAACCACGTTTTACATTTTTCAAAACACTCTATCAAAGTGTCTAAGAAGAAGTCAAGATTCTATTAAGGACGATTAAGAAGATGAGAGGAAAGAGACTATTTAGACATTTGACTCCATAGGGCGAAATGAAAATTTCTAGGTGTCCAGACAGATCAACTGTCATATTGTAAGTGCCAAATGATCTTTCAAAATTATACACCCACTTTTTTATTTTAACTTAATTTTTTTTATTTAATTACGATAAATATAATACATTTTGTATGTTATATATCAATTTTTTAAATGGATGAGACACAACGGTTTTGTCTATTTAAACACAACATGTGCCTCCATTTTTCTTCCCCGCTCCTTCGCGTTCTTCAATTCTGTGCACAGAAGAGACTGCCTTTTCTCTCCTTTTACTTGAATTAAACACTTCATTTTCGTGTTTTGTCAATCGACATTCCTATTCTGGTGCGTTCTCTTCTTGGAGTTTATCCATTGTGTTTCTTTTAACTCAGTTTTTACTTCTCACGCAATCTGATATATATGTTTTGAAACTTGGAAAAGATGAATGGCCCCTAAAGATTATGTTAACTTATGAAGGATGATGCAACTTTTGGTTGATGGGTTTTCTGAATTATGTGATTTTAGTCAAGTTTTCGTTAATTATAACGTAAACGTAAGTGATTATTGTTTGGATTTAAATTAATATTGCATTAACTAATAATGAATTTGATTCTCACTTTTATTCAATTTTCCAGTTAGTTTTTTTATGGGCTATGAAATTCTTTTACCCTTTTTTCTTGGTTCGATTTTCTGCTGCAGCCTCTGTAATTTTATTCAAATTGTCATATTTTCTGTGCAAGAAAATAATCTGTTTCCCAGCCATGAAAATATGTAGATTGAGTTTAAAATTGCATTTTTCATGTTAATATACGGTTGATTTACATTATCTTGGCACTCGACGCTTACATATTTCAATTCTTTACTCGATACATAGATTGTTGGGTACAAAGCCACTTTGCATTTAGTGCTAATATTGAAATTTTGAAAATTTTCTCTTTAGGAGAAATGTGTACAGGAAATGCAGTCAGTCTTTTACTGTTTATGTTGAAATTGTGGTGCCATGATTAACGAGGTATGTGGCAGCATTTCACTAATGCAATTTGAAGAGAAAATGTACAATTGTAGAGAGGTGAAGAGAGAAGAAATAGTGAGTAGAGAAGACATATAAAATTATAGAGAGGATTGGTGTTTCTTTTAGTTTCTTCTATTATAAGAGAGAGGATGGGTGTTTCCTACTTAGTTTCTTCTATTATAAACACCCACTTAGTTTCTTCTATTATAAGAGAGACTGATTTTTGTTATCTTTTTGTATTTATAAAGGAGTTTATTGTAATTTTTATACTATAGTACAATCCTTCTATACTTCCCCATTGACGCAACCTAAATTTGGTGAACTACGTAAATATTAATGTCCATTTTTAGTTGTATTTTTCTAAATTTCATTTTAGTTTCAAGCCAACCTTGACCCATATTTTTTGTAACAGTAGTATTAGGGTGAAGTTTTATATAGGGTCATTGTTTACTATTTATATACACGGTAATATTTTCAGTCGTATTGAAACTGCAATGTTGAATAAAATGACGGCTAAGTATGAGATTGAAAAATTCAATGGGAACAATTTCTCATTGTGGGAAAATGAGAATAAAAGCAATTTTGAGAAAAGATAACTGTTTGGCGACGATTGGATATAGGCCCGTGGAGATCACTAATAATCGCAAATGGAATGAGATGGGTGGCATTATAATTGCTAATCTGCACCTAACACTAGTCGATGGAGTATTGTCAAGAAGATGGCAAAATACCTTAACACTTTTTTTTTTTCACAACTCACAATAATGGGGCATAATATAGAGATAGGTGAACGTGATGAGGTTTTACTTAAAAGTCTACCATATTCGTATGATTAACTTATCATCAACTTAACCAACAACATAGAAAGTCTAGTCTTCGATGACGTTGCAATTGCGGCTTTTAAAAAGAAAGCCAACGGAAGAATAAGAACGACGGATTGACAAGTTCACAATAGGCGGAAGCTTTGACAATGATAAAAGGGAGATCAATGGAATTATGGAACGTAGCTCCAGTGGGAGTCATAATCAGAGTAGATCAAAACCTAGAAGTAAGAAGAATGCCACGTGTCATCATTGTGGCAAGAAAGGGCATTACGAAAGGGACCATTGGAATTTTTTTAAAAACAAGAAGAAGCCAAAGGAACCCCAGTGTTTAAAGTTCATGGTTGTGTAGTAAGCACCTCATATGATGGAGAGATTTTATGCAGTGAGGTAACAATAGTTGTTGGAAGCAAAAAGCGATTTGCTAACGTTTGGCTTATGAATTCAGAAGCTACATAGCACATGACGCCACGAAGAGAATGGTTCCATCAATATGAACCTATCTCAGGTGAATATGTATTAATAGGGAATGATCATGCCTTGCAAATCACTAGTATTTGTACCATCATTGAAAATATATGATAATACAGTTCGTACTATCTATGAGGTACGATACGTAAAGGCCTGAAGAAAAATAATAGGGCAATTAGAAAATATTGGGTGCAAAACCTATGTTCAAGATAGGATCGTGAAGATATCCAAAGGTGCGCTTTTGTTGATAAAAGCAGAAAAGATAGCTATATATTTGTACATACTTAAAGGAGAGACTCTACAGGAAAGAGAAGCAGTTGTTGCGTCGACAAGTTAACAGAAGAATTAACGTGATGTGACACCACAAGCTTGGTCACATGTCGGAACCCCGATTTTGAAAATCCTCTCAGAACAAAAGCTTCTTCTTAGACTCAGAAACGTTTCATTACTTTTTGTGAGTGTGGTGTTACTAGTAAGTAGTACAAATTGAAGTTCATCATTTTCACTGCTAGAAGTAAAGTTATTCTAGAGTTGGTTCATTTGGAAGTTTGGCAAGTACCAATTTTATCCCTATGAGATGCAAAATACTTTGTGTATTTCATTGATGACTACTATAGGAAATAGGTATATCCAATCAACAATAAAGCAGATGTGTTTGCAATTTTCAATATTAAAAGCACTACGAAGTTTGAATTGGAAAAGGTCATGTGTTTGAGGATGAACAATGGAGGAGAATTTATCGGTGATAAATTTGAGAACTGATATCAACAAGAAGGTATCAAGAGACAGTATACAACAGTACACACACTACGACAAAACAGAGTGACAAAGTGGATGAACAAAACCTTGTTAGAGATAATAAGAACAACGTTGAGAGCTGCTAGGCCAGCCATGACATTCTGGGTAGAAGCAATCAGAACCACCTATTATATGATCAATCAGTCACCATCAACCTTGATTGATCTGAATAGAGATGTAGACTGATAAGTCAACTGATTATTCTTGTTTACATGTATTTGGAAGTCCTGTGTACATCATATACAACGCCTAAGAAATATCACAGTTAGATCCAAAATTTAGAAAATACATTTTCCTAGGGTATGCTATTGGAGTCAAAGCGTATTGCCTGCGAAATCTTACTGCCCCAAGGTGATAATATTTGTAAAAGATAAGGTACAAGAAAAAGAAAATGCTAGCACTTCAAAACAGAATCGAGACTATAACAGCTCAAGTTGAAAATAGAGAAGAATAAGAAGTTCCAGATTCTCTTGAAGCAGCACTAGAGCATGAAGAACAAGAACAAGCTGAGTTTAGAATTCCAGAAGTTTGGCGATCAACTCGAGAGATGAGAGAACTAGCTTAGCACTTAGAGTACAATATGGAAGGTAGTATGGAGAACCATCAACTTTCTATGAAGCTATAAATAGCCAAGAACTACTCTGTGGATTGCAGCAATTCAAGAAGAAATTGAAGCTCTCCATAAACAAATACATGGGATCTTATTTCATTACCACTAGGAAGGAAGACCATTAGTAGTAAGTGGGTCTACAAGATCAAATGAAATGGCAATGATCGAGTAGAGCAGTATCGTGCAAGACTGGTGATGAATGGATATACTAAAGAAGAGGGCATTGACTTCAATAAAATGTTCTCATATTGTTCGAATCACAATAGTTCAAGTAGTCTTGGCGATGTGTGCTACATTCAACCTATACCTAGAGTAGTTAGATGTGAAAATTGTTTCTTCGTGGGGAACTTGAAGAGTGATTTATATACTCTAACCAGAAGGTTCTGATGAAAAAGGAAAAAGAGAACCTAGTTTGCAAGTTGAACAAATCTCTATATGGTTTCAAACGGCACCGAAATGTTGGTATAAAAGATTTGACTCTTTCATCATGAGCCTTGGATATAAATAGACACACTTTAGATCCTCATGCTTACTACATGAGATTTGGAGATAGCTATTTCATTTTTTAATGTTGTATGTTGATTACATATTGTAAGCAGGTCTCAGTAAAGATCGTATTAAAAACTTGAAGGCATAGTTGGCTAGAGATTTGAAATGAGGGACTTGGGACCAGTAAGCAAGATTCTACAGATGCGATATTTTATCGAAACAAAAATAATAGGAAGATTTGTTTTTGTCAAAAGAACTATGTGAGGAAAATTTTGCAACGCTTCAATATACAAGATTGTAAACTATTTCTATCCATCTTCCTATTGATTTCAAGTTATCCTCAAGTACAAGTCCTAGCAATGAAGTAGAGAGAATGAAAATGTCTCGAGTAGGTACACATTAGAAGTAGGTAGCTTAATGTTTGCTATGATTTATACAATACCAGATATTGCACAAGTAGTTGGAGTGATTAGTCAATACATGGCGAATTCTGGTAAAGAGCATTGGAGTTGTTGGGTTTTGATATCCAATAAATCTTGGGCAATAATGTTAAATCGATTTTTTATTGGATTATACTTCATAGGCCTCGACCGATGAGTGAAGTGAATTATCGACACCACAATTGAGGCGACCAATCCTACAACCTTTATGGGCAATTTGAAGTAGCATAATTTAGTTAGTGTTGCTCATGGCCCGACCCATTACCTTGGAAGACTTTTCGATTGATAGCCCACTTATTGTTCTACCTATTGGGCTTTACTCTTCTAACCTAAAGCCCATACCTAATTCTCCATTTATGTGTAATTGCCCCCATTACTATTTGAGTTGGGATGAATATTGTGGGTAGCCGTATGTTTTAGAGAGAATAGAGGGTCATTGGCTTTGTGCCGTCCTCCAACCCTTTCACTTAGCCTTTGTGACTGTTTATTGTGGCTACAATATTCATCACCCTCTACCCTTTGTGGGCACCTTGGAGCAACCGGTTGTGGGAAGAAAGGTTGGGAGGTGTTGGTGTTGATTGTGGTGGTCGATTGGTTGTAACTGAGCTAGGTTTCTTGGTGCATTGGAAGATCAATATCCAACAGGAGTATTATAAAGAGGATACTGAGATATGTTAAGAGTACCTCAAATGCTACATTATGTTATGGAGGATCAGATTTTATTGTTAAAAGTTGTGTTGATTCAAATTATACAGGTTATCTTGACAAAAGTAAACCCACCATAGGTTATGTGTTTACTGTTACTGGAGAAGCTGTAAGCTAATTTTTAAAACTACAGTCTATCGTGGTTAATTCTACAATAAATGAAGAATACGTTGTTGCAACTACCAAGCTAGCAAAGAGCCAATATGGATGCAAATATTAACGAAGAAGCTCGTGCACAAACAATAGAAGATTTCTCTATTTTTAGATAGTCATAGTACTTTGCACCGGCAAAGAATCCAGCATTTCCATAAAGAAAAAGCACATTCGAGTTCATTATCATTTTGTTTGAGAGAATGTGAAAGAATGAAGTGCGGTTAGACAGAAAATTCTTACAGATGATGACCTAGTAAATATATTAACAAAGCATATTACTAATGAAGAGTTTAAATGGTGTCGATCCTCTATCGGCCTAGTGGAAACGTAAATTGTATGAAAACAGTAAATTTAGGAAAAATAGAAGGGTTACAACAAAATTACATTTAAGTAGGAGTAATGTTGGCTATAGAGCCACTTTTGTTGACTTTAAGGGTACAAGCAATCTCCACTCTGTCAACACATTAAATGCAATATGTCAACACATTAAATGCATGCCATCTTTTCATTTAATGCTAATATGCAAGCCTTCCCATTTAATGCTGAGGATTGGAAGATTGAAATTTTTCTCTTCAGTCGAAACGTATACAGTAAATACAATCAATCTTTTAATGTTTATGTTGCATTGTGGTGTCATAATTAATGAGGTATGTGGCGACATTTTACTATAAATATGGGATGTAGTTCGAAGAGAAAATGTATAATTGTAGAGAGGTGGAGAGAAGTAATAGTGAGTAGAGAGACAAAAAATTATAGGAGAAAAAAATATTTTTCTGAGTATTTCCTACTTAGTTTCTCCTATTACGAGAAAGATTAATTATTGTTATCCCCTTGTATTTAAAGAGAAGATCATTATAATTCTTCTATTATTGTGCAATCCTCCTATAATTGTCCGTGGAAGTAGCTTAAATTGGGTAACCGTGTAAATATTTGTGTTTATTTTTAGCTGTATTTTTTTGAATTCCACTTTAGTTGCGAGCCAACATTGACCCATATTTTTCCTAATATAGATCAAGATGGAAAACGATGAACTGTACATGCAGGTTCAGAGGCCAAAATATGATTGTCTTCTATTTGGTTAGTTTTTAACTTAATGACAATCTTTAAATTTCACTTATGGGAGAAACAAGACTGAAGCATTCTTTGAACTTTTCAGATCTTGATGATACTCTTTACCCCCTAAGTTCTGGTCTGGCATCAGCAGTTCTTAAAAACATTCAAGGTAAGATTGTTTCTTGTTGTTCTTGAGTACTACGGTTAAAGCTTGTTTGATAAAATGGACTCAACAAAACTAGACAGCAACGACTGCACTGTCTAGTTGGACTTAAAGTTTGATTTTTCAGTTGTGTTTTATTTATATTGTATTTACTTTTCTAGATTATATGATCGAAAAGCTTGGAATTGAAGAGAGCAAAATCACTGATATGAGTAACCTGCTGTACAAGAACTACGGAACTACAGTGGCAGGCCTTAGGGTAAGCTTTCTACTTCATTGTGATAGCTAATTGGAACATGATTTGTGTAGAGACTTTGTCATGGGATATTTTATGTGCAGGCTATTGGCTATGATTTTGACTATGATGAATATCATAGGTGAGGAGCCTTATCTCTTAATTTTTCATTCTATTGGCCTAGATATGTCATATGATATGTTTGTTTTAAGTAGAAATTAACTGGCGAGGTACCATTTTATTGCTATAAGAAGCAAAGGGAAGGAGGCATTCGACATAGTTAAGCTATTGAACCTCTGACTTGGCATTTTGTAGTTTTGTCCATGGGAGATTGCCTTACGAAAATCTAAAGCCGGATCCTGTTATGAGAAGCCTTTTGTTAAGCTTGCCAGTTCGGAAAGTTGTAAGTGCTGTATCAGCATTTTGTGCAGTAGTTATGAATCTAAACTTACAAATTTCTTATTATGGTACTAAGTATGGTTTTCATTGCATAATAGATTTTCACAAATGCTGATAAAGTCCATGCCGTCAAGGTTCTCAGCAAACTTGGTTTGGAGGACTGTTTTGAAGGGATTATTTGCTTTGAGACTCTGAATCCTATTCACAAGAGCTCGATATCTGATGATGAAGATGATATTGAGTTTCTGGAATGCACACAATCTTCTACTGCCTCTAATGGCAGCCCTCAGATATTTGACATTATTGGACATTTTTGTCGGCCTAATGAGGGATCTGATGGGTTGCCAAAGACACCAGTTATCTGCAAACCATTAGAATCTGCCATCGAAAGGGCTCTTGATATTGCCTATATCAATCCACACAGAACTGTAGGATTTCCACTTTTCCAACTCAAACGTTAATTTTACCAAACAAACTTAACTTCATGTGCTCATTCGTGCAATTTTGTTTGATCTTGCAGTTGTTCTTTGAGGATAGTGTTCGAAACATTCAGTCTGGAAAACGGGTAGGCCTCCATACTGTGCTGGTAAGTAGTCCCGACAACGCTCCATAATAAAGCTAATTGCCTGATCAGAAGGGAATCATGCTGAAACTATTGAGCTAAATGGGGCATAAATGGGACATGACTAGACAATTTTTGATACAGTTTTGTACTATACCGTCCACCTTACCGATCAAACAATGAAAAAATTGTGTTAAATTTGCATCCAGGTTGGGAAATCTCAGAGAGTGAAAGGAGCAGATTATGCAATGGAAAGCATCCACTATCTGAGGGAAACAATACCAGAACTTTGGGAAAATGACAAGATTTGTGAAGTTAATTACTCTGGTGTGGGGGTTGCTGTAGAGACATCTATCACAGCTTAGATTTTTATGTTATTCTTAGGAAGGAAGAAATAAATAAATTATATTCATCTGAATCTACTTATCCCTGTCAACCTTGATCAAATAATGTATATATTTTGTTGTTATCATCAGTTTCTCTTGCAATAAATAATCTAGCGATTGGCAGTTGCATGTTTGGCTAGGGTGAAAAAAAATTCAATTTTAAGTATATCTACATTAGAAGTAAATAAGTTACAATTTAAATAACCATTTTCTTGGTTGAAGTTAGAAACAAGTACTTTCCTATCAACATAAGTAACTTTTCTGGCGAATAATTAAGAAAAAATAACACATCTAAAGATGGTTGGAACTTGGAAAGAAAAGGTTGTTTAAAAAGTATCAATCATAATCAAAATTGCTTTCTAGTTCTAGCCGTTAATCGAGTGCAACCGGATCAAAGTTTTCTAAGAACTAAGTTTTCTTAAATGATAATATATCCATGAAATGGCATTGTCCAAACTGTGTGGTAGGAAAATATCTTGATTGTGTTGTATTTGGAACGCGAATAGCATCACGAATCAGAACCAAATGGGTATAAATGGACAATGAAGCCTACTTTACAATTTATCAGCCATGGAAAAAATTATTTGTATTTATACTGGAGCCATAAATTCTGAAATAGATTGAGATTGCTTTCAAGAAGAGAGAGAGAGAGAGAGAACATTCTACAATGGATCGAATTATATCCAATCTATATCATGGTACCTCGAGTTATTGAATAATTAATTTTGTTTATTGTATTGTTGAGTTGTATTCATATTATATACCAAATATGCATTTGGTGAAAGAATGGATTATTCCTCCATTGACATGAAGGGGAAATAAATAGTAGGATACTTTTTATTCAATTATATGGATAACCAAGAAAAGAAAGGAAAAATAATTATCTTTATTGCATTTATTTTCTCCTCTAATATAAATGCTTGAAATCTCCATAATATTTTTATAAACATCGAAGGAATAAGAATTGTCTCTGTAAAGGAATATATTAATCAATGATTTTTGTTACACTTCTATCCATCCGATACACAACATGGATGTCAACTATGCAAAGAGGTCCACTAGACTAAACAAAAGTACACGAGGGACTGTAGTACTTGTGATCCACTGAGGTGACGTAGAGCCTCTTTAGGCTAATTTAAACGTCACGCAGATGACACTTTCCGAGCAATGTAAAGGCTCAATATTGACATCTTTTGATCTCGAATGGCTCTGTCTCTAAGGCACAAAAAGAAGTTGTCGCTTTGCCTCTCCTTTACTCCAAGGCGATGGAAGGAGACCCAACCATCTGCCATACGAAACAGTCCTCCCAAGTTCGAGGTATTAAGCTTTAATTGAACATTGCTAGTTTATTCTTTAATTTTGGCTACTTTAGGCCAATTAATTACCTTATAGTCAGTTTAAAGTTAGTGCCCGAATGTGGGATTCAAAAGACATATATTAAAAAGAAAGAGAAATTGGAACTGAAGGTACCTAACATTTCCATAAGGAGCACTTGAGTCTTTAACCAAATTTTCACACTTTATAGGTCCCAACTTTCTATTTTTGTGGGATATTGTCAACAAATACTATTATAA